>JAYMGJ010000007.1:0-35044 GCA_037178675.1 Scleroderma bovista | reverse complement strand
AGTCGTTTCCTTCCTTTTGTGCATCCCCATTCGTGCTTGGTGAAGTCAGAAACACAGGAGAAGGAGTGGCCACAGACGCAAGTCTGGAAAAATTGTTCGGCCATTGAGCCTGCCACAAGCTGTGATGAACCTGAAATCGCTCAGTCTCAGTTCCACAGGAGTGTCCAAGGCCTACCACTGGGGCATGGAAATTTAGTTCACAGCCACCCAAATCCGAGCTGGTGTTGCAGCCCGAGCCTGTGGGAAAATTGGAGTTTGACAACAAGCAAGGTGAGCAGTGATGAGCTCAGTGCCGACGTGATCATGAAGACGGGAGTAGACATGACACCAGAAACGAGGAAATGCACGTCTACTCGGATGTCTGTCTTCCGATTATCAGACCCCCTCATTTCACGTACTAATGACCATGTTTGGCTGATCACTGTTGGCTCAGATCGTGAGAATCGTAGCGCACATGCACTCCCAAAGTATTTATTGACACAAACACAAAGACATTGCATTGATTTCACAACTCATCACAACTATCAATATAAAATGTATGGTGCAAATAAATTCCCACTCTTTTCACTCCTCCATCGTGTTGTCATCAGAAAGCTCTGACCGCTTCGGAGAACCAACATGAGATGCCGTGGTGGTGGTCTTCTTGGATGAGGAGAGAGACCCCAAGTTGTCAGTCGCCTTGGGCTTTCCTTTCTCCAGTAAACTTGGGGGCACATAATCAGCATATGGTAAGACTTTCAGTTTCTTTAAGTCTAGCTGATAAACATGCGACCCGTTTGCGTCCTGGGAGGAGTGTCTGGACGTGACGTGATAACCCAGCTGCAAAGCATATTAGTTAACGGTGTAAGAAGAAAAGATACATATACAGTTTAGAGACGACTTCGAGTTCAACAACAGTGCCATCAACGATTTTGTTCTCATATTCAGTAGGAGGGATGACCTTCTCGTGAGAGCCTCGAATGTCCAGAACATTGATAGTGACTCCAAACAAATTGTTCATGTTGGCAAGGGCTTTGTAGCACTTCTGTGGGTCAAGCAAATCTTTGAGAAAAATGGTTCCTACAGTGAATGAACAAGTTAGCACCAAATCTCATCAATATCTTGTTGATCACTTCATACCATTGGCTTTCATCAGTAACTCCAAAGTTATGCTGCAGTGTTTCAAGGCCGCAGCCCTTACTTTGCTTACGAATAATAAGTAAGGAAGATAGACAAACCAATATTCCTTACTGGGGCTCGGCAGTACAGAAAAGTAGACCGTTCAAAGCCGCAGCTGAACACACAACTGCTTCCTCCGGATATTCATTGGGTGAGAGCAGATAGAGTTGGAACTGATCTGCAGATCCAGTCTGCCAAAGTATCCAAGGGCTCCGAGCCGACTGACGTGTAGTTCAAGTGAATCGGCCAACCGACTACTGTTTGTAGACTACTCACGGAAAGAAGGGTTGTCGGGACAGCCAACGTAGCACTGCACATGTAAGTTGCGTCAGTACTGCCAAACACGAGTGTGCCAGAAGTTTACATTGTGGTGAGATGCTAGCCGGACACGATCATGTCAAAACGGCTGCGTACATCGTGAATGATGACCTCCTCGACACCGTCTTCTATGGTATAGATATCAAGGTTCTCCAGGGCATATCCATCCTACCAATGGAAGGTCAAGGCGACACACTTTTGGATAATAAAAAAAGCTATTCAAACCTTTTCCAAATGGAGCACACCGCCATAGGCAAGAGAGCGACCGAGTAGGTCAACGGCACACGCCCAGATAGTCATGGACCTCAGCTTCGTAGAGAGGGCCTATAGTGTAAGCGATATCTGTACAGCGGGGATGGAAGCGAGTAACTATGAAGTGAAACCATGAGTATTCACCGTGGAGTAAGAGAGAGAAACCGACCTCCAACGTCCGTCTGCTTGACCACTGTAAATCACTCTGGGGGATAAGGACGTGGCCCATAGACAACATCCCAAGACCGCCCAATTCCTTCGGCGTGTAGAAGATAGCTGGCGGGAAACGCGATGGCATCTTACTGTTCAAGCCGATCTTTACACACGTCTGAATCTTGTTCTCGGCTTTGACAAGGGCACCCAAAAGTTCATTTGTATGGATGACAGCTTCGCGATAGTATGTCATCAGCCTAATCGATGCAATATTCCACTTATTGACAATCTTGGAGAACGTCGTCGAACCCGAACCCATGAGGACTTGGCGGATACGGTTGTTGAACTGCTGGATACCTGGATGGGAACACATCAGTAAAGGGCACCGATATGCATCCAACTGGATAATGATTTACCGTCATCAGAAACACGCAGGAATGCCTGGGCTGTCCGCTCCTTCGTCTGCTCGTTCGTGAGATTCCAAACAGCATCCTTCAATGAGAACTGCTCTCCACCCAGCATCCTAATCTTCAGCAAAATGCGAACCTCGAAGCCAGACATCGAAAACAGGAGCTGTGGGTTATCCTTGGAATAGACACTAACGAAGGTGTCCTCCCATTCGATCATAGTCAAGGACCTAGGTAGGCTCTGCTTGACGTTCCAGAATACCGCTCTCCCGAGATTCACATCGTGCTTGATAAGTCTCATGCGGTGATCCCGAGGCCAGCAACGCTTGCTGTTGGGAGGATCCGGGTTCGCACTCAGCTATCGCCGAATAAGATAGGGCGCTTCATCTGAGAACATGGAGCCGATCGACGTAGCGAGAGTACAGACGGATGGGGTGGCGAGTCTCCGTAGCAGAAGCGCGATATTGGAAAAAGTTGTTCCCAGCCATCTCGCTGGCTCACTGGAGACCGAGGACGAGAAGATCCAGTACGAGACCCTAATATTGAAAGACGAATGCGGAGAATTGTAGACCACGGATAAGGTCATACGCGTTGGTGTGCGCCATCATGTCCTTGTAAGTTAGGACAGTGTTATTTTTCGCTGTGATGTAATCCGCCAGATTATGGTCCATAATCAAGCAGAGTAAGCGGTCAAGAAGCGTCAGGTCGATCTTCTTGTACCCCTTGGAAACCACGGTTTCCGTCATGACAACGCATTCACCCTCGCTGGTCTCCCAGACATCAGTAAGGTTGTTGATACCTTGACATCACTGTGGAAAAAAGACACAGCAAGTATATATTACCATTGTGGATAAATAAGTATGGATAAGTAATACTAACCTCGTATACAAGGAGTGGAGGAGGTTCTGTATCCGCAGGTTTGATCCATGCAGGGAAAAGATCTCGCTTGTCGGCTTTGAAGAACAGGAATTGGTCAAGGTACTAAACAAGTCATGGTCAGGGGAAGTACAGAGAAAAGCACAAATAAAACTGACCGCATCGGTGATCTGCTCCACTGGCTCAATGTCATAGCAAGGGATGAGTTTGTCATAGGTATCGAAAAACTCTATACCAGCCTCCTTGAATGCACGCTGGGTCAAGAGCAGACATTTGATACGTGACAAACCTGAACAAATAAATGAACCGAGTCCGTTGCCATAAAGGATGGAAGCTTACATTCGTGTGGGTTGTCGTAGGCTTGCTCGATGAGTGCCAGTTCCTCACGTTGCGACTGTTTAAGGCGACCCTTGACCGAGTACGCCTCTTTAAGCTTTTCAAGAGCCAAGACGATAAGAAAGGGATTAATTAAGGGAATGAAAGTAGGTCTTACGGGAATGGGATAGGCGCAAACTTTCGGCTTTCAAGCCAGTGGACAGTGGCCATGTAAATTGCGATGGCCTCTTCAGCACTGACGTACGGTCCATCCTTGAGATAGCCGCGCTGCCTCTCTTGTTCAGCTTTCAAGTATAATGCATTAAAAGAGGGCGAGGCAGGAAATCACATTTTACTTACGGGTGAGACGCCAAGTTCTTCTTCACGACCGCCTTGTCGACAGTGGCACCACGCCGGATACGCTCCCGGTTATAATGGGCAACACTGACCCACCAAGAGTCTGCCTTGTTCGAGGGAGGGGGGGGGGGCATCCATAGCAAATATTGACCATTAAATGGCGGTCGCGCGTCACAGGCCACGTTGATGATGGCGCTGTATATGAGATCCGGCTTCCTTCGTCGAGAAGGAAGGTGACCGCCCTAAGTAAATAGAATTCTTGTCCATTAAATAGCGATCGCGCGTCACAGGTCACACCAGACTTTATACGTAGAATAGATGCGTAAACCTACTGAATATGAAACGACAATAAATGCATACCTTGCGGTGAATCAACAAGTTGAGCATGTTGTAACCCTGCCTGCAAACCTGCAAACCAGCCTTGACCCAATCCAAACACGTTGTTTGGAAAAATTTAGTCGCATTCAGTTGACGGAAGAGGTTCTTCCTCGTCATAGCCTTCTCCGAATGGGCCTTGAGCTCGTTCAGAACGAAGAATTCTTCGGATGATGGTATGGCGATAATGGACGGACCTGGGGAGCGAGTTGTAAATGAGGGAAAGGGGCGAAATCATTCCTCACCGCCAAGGCGTTGAACGTGGCCATTCCAGGAGAACCCAAGTTTGAGCCTCTTTACCGTGACATGGACACGTTTGACTCGGGCTGGAACGAGTTTAACGATATCAGCAAGCCATTATTCACCAACAGATTCGTACCGAGTACAGTCGCTTTCCGAGTGCGCCCCAAGCGATACAAGTTGGCCATGACAGGTAGGGTGAGTGACCAAGAGCGGTAGGAAGGTCCATTGATGGTGGAGGACGTTCGCCGACGTTACACAGCGGGCAGTCAGAGAGGGGGAGGTGAGGGCAGAGGGAAAGGAACTCACCGCAGGCACGGTCATACGAGGTAGCCTCATGATGTGACACAAGGATCACAAGGATCACAAAAAAGTACGTACCGTGTACTAGGAAGCCCGGCCTATCGGCTCCAAGTTGAATGCCACCTGCGTCGCTATTGATCTCTTCTTCCTGTATATACAGTAGGGACTCCGGGTTAGTCTCCCCAAGGCAGACCAAAGATTCGATGGAAGATAATCGTTCCCTCTGCGACTTACTCCGGGTGCATGAAAGGAGAATAATGTCAATTTCTCACGCTCATCCTGAAAAGGGAACACTTTCGAAAGTTGCACTTGTCACGCATTACTAAGCTCTTCCCCAGAACCCTTTGCAAGCAAACCCCTCTTAACACCTTAGGCCCTGAATCCCGTCACACCACACAATGTCCAGTTTTCACTGGGCTAGTCATTGCCTGGCGACTGCTCCGCCACCATCACTGACACGTCGCCATCGCTCCAAGGATGAATTTATTCTCGACCACGTCACTTGGCTCAGGTGAGTGTTTTCGATCTTTGGCGTTCGACTGATATTTCTAGATTCAATTTTCAATCTTCCACATCGTTGCGGCATAGGTCTGAGGACCTCACAGAGGTGTTTCGAAGGGTCCCCAGGTGGTTGCGTGGCTCGCATGTTTGCATGTTTGCATGGTAAGCTCTTTTGCCTTCTCGTGTCCAGCTAATGTTTTGCAAGTTTGACTTTGATTCTTTCACATCGTCATCGACGTCTATGGACCTCATTTGGACGGTCACAAGGACTAATGGATGACCTTGATGACATAGGCAAGTTGTCATTTCGTGATCTCTGGTATGGGCGGATGCGCTGACACTCCGTGGACAGTTGTGCACCTTTGATTTGCCGTCAGGCGATGTTGCCGCCGCTTCCTGTGTCGCAACCCTCGCCATTGCCGTCACCTCCATTTCATTCGCCAGCAATGTCGCTCGTCACCTTGCTCTCAACATCTCTTGTCTTGTTGCCGTCGTGCTCAATCCCTTCGCACACGTTTTTGACTGATCTCAAGGTATCACACCCCCCCCCTCCTCCCCGAGGTCTCCAACTGCCATGTTCTGACGTTCTCGGATGGTTTTTACAGGTGTCCCTGTGTCGTTCTTGATCCTTGGTGCATCTGTGCACTTTCTCGACCCTTCTGTGTGGTTTCTGGTGAGGTTCAACTGATCCTTGCGCCCTCTTGTGCCTCTAGCACATTTAGGTAAGTTTGGTTACTCTTTCAGCGCTTACTAACTTTCTGTGGTGTGTTTGCAGTGGTCTTCATATCGTCAATAGCACTTGGCACATCTCTGTGCTGGCGAGATGCATTTGTGTGGTTCCCAGAGTTGGTCGGTTGAGTATAGAGGCGTGCAGACATCATGAGAGAGTGCAAGAGAGCATGTGGGTGACATGAATGGCTTTACAAGTGTACTATAATACAGCATAATATCATTTAAAAACATGTGCAACAGTACTTATGCCAATGGAACTACCCTAATAGAAAGCCAACCATTTGTCCTTTTATTCGTGGGCGTCACAAATGTCACATTCACTGGCTTCTCCCCAGATAATTTGGCCCTTGGTTTGAACTGGGACTTGTCAGCATTGAGGCCGCAATCAGGGTTCGAGCACTGGATATTCCAGCAAGTTGCATCCTTAGCAGTTACTGTCCATGGTCGGACGGAGGCACACATGGGGCAGAGGAAGGGGATGTTGTGTCCATATGGTCACGTGTTGGCGTTCCACCAGACATACTTGTCGCACGTCATGGATGCGATGGGAGGTGAGGAGTGGTCAAAATGGAAGTGCACAATGTCAGTATGGGCCCCTAATTCCGAGTCCCGTTCCAGGGCATGTGGAAGGCTGGCAGGGAAGTCAATCGACTGGATTATCTTCGACCTGAATAAGGTGAGGAGGAAGATGTTGGCGAGAGGGGCCTGGAAGCGTGGTGTGACAAAAGCAATGCAGTCGCAAATAGGAAGCCTAGAGGCAAAGCATGAGAAATTTAATGAAATAGTAGAAAAAAGAACATGACTTACTGGATGAGAGCTGTTTGAAGACTCAGGAATGATTCCTCAAACTGGACAACCCAACTGCAGGTCAGGAGGACGACCGTGGCACCACTAAGGAATGGTGTAATTCCTCCGCACAGTATTGTTTTGAAGAACTAAAAAATGAGCCTTGTGAACTTCAATACAAAAAAAAGCTAACATACATTGGTGACTTCATCAGCCACCGGACCATCACGCCGTTCATGGTTACAGAGACCTAGGAACAGGTCACCTCGATTTTCCTCACTGTGGGTGGTAATGAAGAGGAGGACACGGGCAGACTCAGTGCACCGCAACTGTTCGACCAAAGTGGCCATCTTCGATTGATGGTCGGCCTCTTTGGCCGTGGTCCCAGTGTCAAATTCAAGTTCAAAAAAGAGGAGGTCACCGGGGCGAAAGTAGGTGTGGAATGATTCATAAATGAGGCATGGGGGCGACCCATGCAGATCCATGCCGGCGAGGTATAGATGAATGATGGCGAGAAGGTCATCATTTACCTCACTATGGGAAGACATCCTGTAGTGAGTGTGGATGTGTGGGTTGGCAGGCAGGATGGGCACTTGTGCACCATCTTCGTTTTTAGTCGTAAAACCCTGAGAGAAAAACAGAACATCAGTCAGAAATAATTGACGAGTCAGCCAGACTCACCCAGTAAGGGCGAAATGCCCTTTTCCCATTGCTTCTGGTCGCCTGATCTTCTAGTTCATGACATCCTGGACAACAAAATTCAATGCCATCACCTACGGCGGCGTCTTTGTATTTTTTGGGCACGACAAGGCAGGACGTGCACACCATCCTGACAGAAACAACAAAACTATAGCAAAGAAACAAAATTCAACAAAATAAGTGAAAGTAAGGACGATGCTGTTGTAGTATGTAATATACGATCGAAGCGTACATGCACACTACACGAGGTACATCATATATAAGTCGTACCTACGAACCTACGTACGCCAGCGTCGAGTTTGAATCGAAGCCGTCTCGTTGATGGCGCCGTCCGGATCCTTGTCGTCGCATTTCCGCCAACAGATGCCACTTACATGGTTGTGTGTGTAAGAAACCTGAAAACCTTCTGCCACTTCTTCTTCCATTGGGACAGGGGAGGAGGGTGGTGTGGTGAGGGGGGATTCCCCGCCTTCTATCTCCAGGGAGTTGCAGCAATGGGCACGACCTCCTGCGCTGCGTTTTTGTGTGGACATCACGGCAGCAGTGAGCTTAACCTTGGCCACCTGGGCGGCAGAGCACTGGTTCTTGCCAAACAATTTCCTTGCGGTGCACTTGGTTCGGGCCATGGTTATAGTTCTAGATGTATGGATGGAGGAGTATGGTAAGATTCGAGGAATTTAGTCGGATCAAGCTTGTTGGAGTGAGCGTGGACAGCCTCCGATAACGTGACCATGTCTCCCACATGATCACGTGAATGGGACTTCTAGAGGGAGAATAATATGAAAACGTACTACAGGGGGGTCACAGTTCTGCTATGCTGTAAGTTGTAAGTTGTGTCGTGGTAGAACTCTTCAATAATGGGCTAAAATGACCACATAGGTATAATTCTGAGGATCAAACTCTGGCATGCTTCGTAGGAGAGGAGTCTGGGTGAATGTAAGCTGAGACCTTTTGCTTCAGTGGGGTACAAGGTGTAGCAGATGCACAAGGTACTAGAACCTGAATCATGACTATAGAGAACTGCAGGGGTAAACCCCCGGGTATCCAAGTGTCCACCTGGACCCAACCAGTTGAACCCTCATACCCTCCAACCCATGGGTACATAGCACTTTGAAGGGTCTCAAGGGTATACCCATGACGGGTTTACCCCAGAAGGGTACTATCAAATAGTGTTATTAGCTATCTGAAGTACATGATGTATATACACAATAATATATCTACATGATCGGGCGGCGGCGTCGTCATCATCGTCGCACCTCGTGCTGCAGGCAGTCGTCGTCGTCATCACCGTTGTGCCTCTGCACACTGCAGATGCTGCAGGCAGACATTATTTGTCGATGCTTACAATGCACCTAGCTATGTGTGCCATCATGCTCATCCAAGTGGTGGTGGTCACGATACTCGTCGACATGTGTATGTACTATAGGGGTCAGCGTGAGAGGAAGTGGTCGCAGGCAAGGGTAAGGGCGGGCGGTCGTTGTCGTTGTTGTGCTCATCCGAGTGGTGGTGGTCATGACACTCGTTGACGTGCGTGAGTACGTACTGTGGTCAGCGTGAGAGGAGGTGGTTGCAGGGCAAGGGCAAGGGCGGGCGTCGTCATCACCATCGGTCTTTATGTGCTGCAGGAGTCATTGTTGTTGTTGTTGTTGTCCGAGTTGTGGATGGTGGGGTGGTCGTTGTTGTGGCGGATATCGTTGTCGTTGTCGTCATTGCATCGTAGGTCAGCTGGTGACCACGTCGTGTCGCAAGTTGACAGTGTGCGACTAGCTAAAGAGAGTCAGTGCGTCACTCAAGATCAGTGATTGTGAGACAGTGATGTACCTGTGTCTCCTAAGCCGCCCATCCAACCTGCAAGGTGTCCTTGTGAGATAGTTGGGCATTGTGGGCGATGCTGAAGACTCAAATTCAAACCTGCAAACATTATAACTTACCTAGGGCACATGCGAGTTGCGCAGCCACCCAGATCTCCTTCAAGGCATGTGTTTGTGGTCATTGGAGGGTGGTGTGGTGCATGAGGTGTAACGTAGTCGCTCCTTGCAGTAGAGTACCCATACCCTGAGCTCATTTTCCGCAACTTATCCATGATCAATCCGGGCCCGTTGTATTTCAGCTGCAGTGGTTGAAACCCCTTGAAACCCCTAAAGAAATATGAATCCCGTGGTTTTCATTATATTGCTTACCCTGCCTCCCATGAGTACAACTCTTGCAACCGCACTACACACAGCCTCGCAGACAGCATACCACAACGTTACCCTGCATATCACAAACCTTATCAATTGTTTTGGATTTCTTGACCTTTCCTGGGAATTGGGTGGAATGGATGTTTGAGAGAAATTGAACAATGGAAACAAGGTGGTTGCTGTCCTTACTATTTTCTAGTTGCACGAGCGGAGTTGAAATTTTGTAGTCCCACATTGTCAATGACAATGGCTGACTTGTAAACAAGTAATGATGTAATCAGACTTCCGACCACTCTTCTCTCATCTGCTACGGCGCGTCCCTCAACCTGCTCTCTTCGACATTCGACGTGTATCTGAGAGCCGACGGCAATATCCCACCAATGGTCGACTGTACCCGACACCTTTGAAGAAGACAAGAGTGGCAGTTGTCGAGCTTGCTCGACCCCCATCTCATCTCCTTTCAAAACCGACTCAGTTCTGCGTTCAACACATATCTGACACCTTTGAAGAAGACGAGAGTGGCGGTTGTCGAGCTTGCTTGACCCCCATCTCGTCTCCTTTCAAAACTGACTTTCTGTGTTCAACACATATCTGACATGACTGGAGCCGACGGAAATATCCCATCGACGGTCGACCATACCTGACACCTTTGAAGAAGACAAGAGTGGCGGTTGTCGAGCTTGCTCGACCCCCATCTCGTCTCCTTTCAAAACCAACTTTCTGCGTTCAACACGTATCTGACACAACTGGAGCCGATGGCAATATCCCACCGATGGTTGACCATACCTGACACCTTTGAAGAAGACAAGAGTGGCGGTTGTCGAGCTTGCTCGACCCCCATCTCGTCTCCTTTCAAAACCGACTTTCTGCATTCAACACATATCTGACATGACTGGAGCCAACGGCAATATCCCACCAATGGTCGACCGTACCCGACACCTTTGAAGAAGACGAGATTGGCAGTTGTCAAGCTTGCTTGACCCCCATCTCGTCTCCTCCCAAAGTGTATTGGGACTGACTTTCTGTGTTCAACGTGTATCTTATGCAACTGGAGTCGACAGCGGGATCCCACCAACAACGGTCGACCACACCCGACACGTTTGATGAACAAATGTGGCGGTTGTTGAGCCTCGTCTCCTCTCAAGTGTCTTGAAGCTATGAGCGCAACTTCACTTTCGCATCTTCAAGCGTCGACAGAGATTCAGCACTTGTAGCTATGTGCCCATGTTCATCCATAGGTAGAATTGGAATAAAACAATACTTAAATGTTACAATTCGTACATATTAGAGTGACACGGAAATTGGCTGATACTGTACTCGACTCTCTGTTTCATTGCCACCTTGCCCTTTTGCGCCTTGACGCAGTCCTCGTAGCTTACAGATACAATGTTAAGATTATCGATACTTTCAAAGAAGTCTGTTACGACCATGTCCAACTCCGGATCATATCCGGTTACTCTGGTCACATCACAGTCCTACAGCTCAACTCTGGTTGTTCTCAGTTACTCCGGTCAACGGTCGCACAGATAACCTTCCGCTAACTACGACCCTTGGTCTAGCCCGCATACAGTCTTTACCACACTTGCCCGTCTACCCTGCCTTGATGTGAGTTCTCCGTGAACTCGTTATATCTCATACCTTGTAGTATTTTCACCGGACCTGCTTTATTTTCATCGGACCTGACTTTATTTTCATCGGACCTGATCTATCCCTTACTCCGGTCATCCCTTGTCCGCCATTAGGCTGTTTACTTGTCACCATATATACTCGTCCCTAGTTTGCACTTAGTATAAGTACTCTATAGATTATCCTGTACTCGAGAGTCTAAAATCAACTTAGTCACTACTCCAGTCTTTGCCTGTCTCCGTCTCCATCTCTGTCTCCATCTCTATCACCTTGACCGGAACCTATGCAAGGGATCAACGCACGTCGTCCTTGTTGTTGAATCCAAGCGGTCACCAACTCCGGCCGGACTAATCCCTTGTCCAGCCCTCTGCCCTCTTCCTTCGTCCGCTTTCGTCTGGACTTGACCGGACCTCCTACTGGAGTAGACCCGGACTTGACAAAGTCCAGTAGTTGTGCATGAACTGCCCTCATGCGCTTGAGCTGGGCACCTTTGGCACAAATATTGCTATCTGTCCTGTTGAACTGACCCAAATACTGTTCAATCATAACTACTACCTAAGGGGGCATGTGAATTGTATAATAGTTACTTAAATGGAGACTCACCAGACTGATCAGCGTCGCCAGAAAGGTATTGTTCGGTATAATCAGACGCCAGATGCTGAGGTCGCCCTGCTCTCTGTATTCTTGTATAATTATACAGCCAGGCGAGGTCGTCCGCCCAATGGTGTGGATGATGAAGTCGAAAATGTCAATGCCCTCAAACCAGTCCACCTGCCAGTCAAGGTATAAACTAACAGAATCATAAAAAAAGGGTAACATACTACAATTACATCTGATGTGAGAATGTAGTTGTGCAGGAGGGGGAACCCATAACGAGGGTCCCACCTCACCAGTACTTGGGCATGGTGGACTGCTATGCCATCCTGGTGGTTCCAAGAGCGGAGGATCCCTCTCCACGGTGGGCTCAATTCCGGATGGTCGACCACGAGATATTGTGCTACCTTGAACGCATGCTCAATGAAATGGACTCTGACAGTGGTGACCTGTATTGAAAAGTGTATTAGCACATGCAGACGACAGAAAATATCCTTACTGTGGTGTAAAACCTTTTCCTGAAGGGTCCTTCATTCAATCGTGTTCGCATTGCAACGGGCTCGCCCTCCGAGGACGACAGTTGGATGGGATGGTCCTCTGGAGCCCAATTTGGCAGTCTTTTGCATCTGGATGCTAGAAATTGAGCTATTGCGATACCGACAATTGAATTGAAGTCCAGCAATAGTTCGATGCGTGCTTGGTATGACCATGTGAACATGACCAAAGATTTATATAGCTGCCGCCAGCCAGGCAGGGGTAAGATTACTTGTAGGAATTCTAAGTGGTCTTTGGATGAAGTTAGTTTATGTGGTTAAATAATTTGAGTGAAACTTACTGGGTACATCGGCGAGCAGCATGGCATTGAGACTAGTATCTATGATAGCATGGATCGTGGGGGCTTGCACCACTGACTCGTCTCCTGTTCCCTCATTCATTGCGCCAGTATCCACAGGGAAAAATACAGTGACTGAGTCTTCTGGAAATGGTGCAGATGGTCCTGGCATGTCACCTTCTGAGCCAGGATCTGCGGACAAATTTGTCAGGGAAAGACGCATCCAGCAGGGTGGGTTGTTCGCACACTTACTGCTGTTGATAATAGACAAGGTTTGGGGTGGGTGGGATGGGTGTATATCTCCCAATGTAATCCTACTAGATGAACTGGCAATGTGAGCGGCACCTGGCACTGGAACGCCCAAATTTTGGAGCTGTTTGGGGGCGTCCAGGTCTGCCAGCAATTTTAGAAATATTAGTACCATATCATTGAGTTCACAGCCGGTTACATACCACTAGAAATAAGCTGGTTCAGCACACCAGCGAAATTGACCACTTCAGTTGTCTGGGGAACTTCGGGACAAGTCCCATCCGGGATCCATGACGAGGCCACTGGATCTGAAGAAGAAAAAAGCCAATCCCAAGCGTGATGTTCGAGTGGGGTGTAGTCGTTGAGGTTGCACTGGGAAACGTCGGGTTGAGTGTAGATGAACCTCGAGGACATTCTGATGACAATAATCGCACCTGTTAGTAACACTGTACCAAGTTGATATACATTTCTAGCCTGTCCACCTGTGGCCTTACTGCATGTGCTGAAAATACGGCAACACGGCTATGTAATAGATCTCTTAAAGTCCAACATCTATTTCCATTCAATCAGGTGTTCCGCCCAAATCGGGCTAATCACCACAGCCACTCAGAGGTCCGCTCTCATCACAATCTTTTCTCAGCGGCTGTGAAAGTCCAGCTTGTGGTATTTCACTTCTCGCCCTACTTGTATTCCCCTGTACTGTGGGCTCGTAGCATCACCTCGCTGGGAACCTCGTGCCTATCCGCATGCAATTCAGCCATACTATGCGTCTCGTTTGCAGCTCGAGTGCCCTCGCTCATTAGTCCAATTAAAAGGGGCTAATCACCACAGCCTCTCAGAGGTCCGGCAAATTCATCTGCACTCACATTATCTCCTTGCACTTAAGTCTACTTCGGTGAATCGCTGATCATCACAGCTGTCAAGTCCGGGTCTACTCCGGTAAGAGGTCCGGTCAAGTCCGGACGAGAGCGGACGAAGGAGGAGGGCAGATGCTGGACAAGAGACTAGTCCGGCCGGAGTTGGTGACCGATTGGGTTCAACGACTAAGGACAACGAGCGTTGACCCCTTGCGTAGGTTCCGGTCAAGGGAAGGAGACAGAGACGGAGACGGAGATGGACGAGAACAGGAGTAGTGACTTATGTTGATTTCAGACTGAGGTATACAGGACGGAGTACAGGGTACTTATACTACGGAGAACTAGGGTCGAGTATTTACGGTGACAAGTAAACAGCCCAAAGGGCGGACAAGGAATAACCGGAGTTGGGACTAGGTCAGGTCCGATGAAAATAAGTAAGGTCCGGAGAAAATACTACAAGGTAGAGGATATAAACAGAGCACGGAGAACTCACGGTACTACAGGGTTGACGGAGGAGTGAAGTAACGACTGGATAGGGATTAATGCAAAGGGTCGCACTTAGCGGAAGAGTATGTGCGCGTCTGGGACCGGAGTGATGAGCAGAGGTCCGGAGTTGAGCTGTAGTGCTGCGATGCGACCGGAGTAACCGGATAAGAGTCCGGAGTTGGACATGGTCTTGACAACAGCCACTTCCACATCACCTTTGCGCAAATGATCCAAGTCCTCAATCGGGCTAATCAGCACAGCCACTTAGAGGACCTCGTAGCGTCGCTTAAAATGAGTATGTGAAGGTGGGAGCGTATCTTGAGCCAGCACTTTCAAAACCCATTCTACACTCACCATGAACCCCACCATTATGACACAGGATTATCCTGAGCCTCGTGATTTGACCTTTACCTCCTTTTGCCTGCGAACCAATTCTTGGCCAATGGGACGACCCGCCAGTCCCACAGACTCTGACTCTTCTATGCCATCACTTTGTGAATCATCATCTCCGACTTTGTGCCACAGCCGAAATGGCAGTGATGTATCATCAACTTCTTCACAGGCAGGCCTCTCAAAGTTGGAGGCCCTTTGTGTTGAGTCTACTCAACCCTCTAGCATAGATCTCATCGCAGTGGCAGAAACCAACCTCGACCAGGCATTTGCCAGAATGTCAGTCAGTTGTTCTTGCATGATGTTTTGAGTTGCTTTTGTTACTGATTCCAACAATAAAGGTCACTTTCACAGGGGAACTGAATGGGCATCCCAAATATGAGGAACTTGCAAAGTGCTGGTTCGTTGCACTCATCCAGAAGAAGGAGGCTGTGCATATGCTGGCATTAGCCCTGCAAAAAATCAAGAACTTCGAAGATAGATTCGCAAAAATCCTTGGCCCTGAGCTTGTTCAATACTATCACAGAGCATACTACCGAGGTGAAGACACCAGCACAAACCTTGGCAGGTTTAAGGTGGATATACTGCAGGTTCTGGATTCACTTGTCATACCTACCACACGATGATATTTCTTTTACACGGATCAAGTCCATATTGTTGATTACTCATTTTATATGTATGACATTGGTGAACTGTACCTTCATAGGAGATCTGAATGTATGCCTGGCAGATTATGATGGGTGGGTCAAGAATCAGAATGGCAAAGTGGCTCATCGGGTGTGTTGACAACTGGTCTCTGATGTGTACCAGTTATAGTGACCAGAAAATAGCACCATCATAATGATGTTATGCTGTATTATAGTACACTAGTAATTTCGTTGTATGTAGAATAGCACAGCACGTCCATAGTATCATTGCGCTGGTTCAATGAGTCGTTTATAGTGCTTTTGCTTTTTCGGTGATATTTGATACATCCAAGTTACTATTACTATGTGTGTTTGCATGGGTTCCAAAGCCATTCATGTCACCCACATGCTCTCTTGCACTCTCTCATGATGTCTGCACGCCTCTATACTCAACCGACCAACTCTGGGAACCACACAAATGCATCTCGCCAGCACAGAGATGTGCCAAGTGCTATTGACGATACGAAGACCACTGCAAACACACCATGGAAAGTTAGTAAGTGGTGAAAGAGTAACCAAACTTACCTAAATGTGCTAGAGGCACAAGAGGGCGCGAGGATCAGTTGAACCTCACCAGAAACCACACAGAAGGGTTGAGAAAGTGCACAGATGCACCAAGGATCAAGAACGACACAGGGACACCTGTAAAAACCATCCAAGAACGTCAGAACACAGCAGTCGGAGACCTCAGGGAGGAGGGGGGGGTGCGATACCTTGAGATCAGTCAAAAATGTGTGCGAAGGGATTGAGCACGACAGCAACAAGACAAGAGATGTTGAGAGCAAGGTGACGAGTGATGTTGCTGGCGAATGAAATGGAGGTGATGGCAATGGTGAGGGTTGCAACACAGGAAGCGGCGGCAACATTGCCTGACGGCAAATCGAAGGTGCACAACTGTCCACGGAGTGTCAGCACATCCGCCCATACCAGAGATCACAAAAGGACAACTTGCCTATGTCATCAAGGTCATCCATTAGTCCCTGTGACCATCCAAATGAGGTCCATAGATGTCGATGACGATGTGAAAGAATCAAAGTCAAACTTGCAAAACATTAGCTGGACACGAGAAGGCAAAAGAGCTTACCATGCAAACATGCAAACATGTGAGCCATGCAACCACCTGGGGACCCTTTGAAACGCCTCTGTGAGGTCCTCAGACCTATGCCGCAATGACGCAGAAGATTGAAAATTGAATCTAGAAATATCAGTCGAACACCAAAGATCGAAAACACTCACCTGAGCCAAGTGACATGGTTGAGAATAAATTCATCCTTGGAGCGATGGCGACGTGTCAGTGATGGTGGCAGAGCAGTTGCCAGGCAATGACTAGCCCAGTGAAAACTGGACATTGTGTGGTGTGACGGGATTCAGGGCCTAAGGTGTTAAGAGGGGTTTGCTTGCAAAGGGTTCTGGGGAAGAGCTTAGTAATGCGTGACAAGTGCAACTTTCGAAAGTGTTCCCTTTTCAGGATGAGCGTGAGAAATTGACATTATTCTCCTTTCATGCACCCGGAGTAAGTCGCAGAGGGAACAATTATCTTCCATCGAATCTTTGGTCTGCCTTGGGGAGACTAACCCGGAGTCCCTACTGTATATACGGGAAGAAGAGATCAATAGCGACGCAGGTGGCATTCAACTTGGAGCCGATAGGCCGGGCTTCCTAGTACACGGTACGTACTTTTTTGTGATCCTTGTGATCCTTGTGTCACATCATGAGGCTACCTCGTATGACCGCACCTGCGGTGAGTTCCTTTCCCTCTGCCCTCACCTCCCCCTCTCTGACTGCCCGCTGTGTAATGTCAGCGAACGTCCTCTGCCATCAATGGACCTTCCTACCGCTCTTGGTCACTCACCCTACCTGTCATGGCCAACTTGTATCGCTTGGGGCACACTCGGAAAGCAACTGTACTCGGTATGAATCTGTTGGTGAATAATGGCTTGCTGATATTGTTAAACTCGTTCCAGCCCAAGTCAAACGTGTCCATGTCACGGTAAAGAGGCTCAAACTTGGGTTCTCCTGGAATGGCCACGTTCAACACCTTGGCAGTGAGGAATGATTTCGCCCCTTTCCCTCATTTACAACTCGCTCCCCAGGTCCATCCATTATTGCCATACCATCATCCGAAGAATTCTTCGTTCTGAACGAGCTCAAGGCCCATTCGGAGAAGGCTATGACGAGGAAGAACCTCTTCCGTCAACTGAATGTGACTAAATTTTTCCAAACAACGCGTTTGGATTGGGTCAAGGCTGGTTTGCAGGTTTGCAGGCAGGGTTACAACATGCTCAACTTGTTGATTCACCACAAGGTATGCATTTATTGTCGTTTCATATTCAGTAGGTTTACGCATCTATTCTATGTATAAAGTCTGGTGTGACCTGTGATGTGCGATCGCTATTTAATGGACAAGAATTCTATTTACTTAGGGTGGTCACCTTCCTTCTCGATGAAGGAAGCTGAATCTCATATACAGCACCATCATCGACGTGGCCTGTGACGTGCAACCGCCATTTAATGGACAATATTTGCTATGGATGCCCCCCCCCCTCCCTCAAACAAGGCAGACTCTTGGTGGGTCAGTGTTGCCCATTATAACCGGGAGCATATCCGGCGTGGTGCCACTGTCAACAAGGCGGTCGTGAAGAAGAACTTGGCATCTCACCTGTAAGTAAAATGTGATTTCCTGCCTCGCCCTCTTTTAATGCATTATACTTGAAAGCTGAACAAGAGAGGCAGTGTGGCTATCTCAAGGATGGACCGTACATCAGTGCTGAAGAGGCCGTCGCAATTTACATGGCCACTGTCCACTGGCTTGAAAGCCGAAAGTTTGCGCCTATCCCATTCCTGTAAGACCTACTTTCATTCCCTTAATTAATCCCTTTCTTATCGTCTTGGCTCTTGAAAAGCTTAAAGAGGCATACTTGGTCAAGGGTCGCCTTAAACAGTCGCAACGTGAGGAACTGGCACTCATCGAGCAAGCCTACAACAACCCACACGAATGTAAGCTTCCATCCTTTATGGCAATGGACTCAGTTCATTTATTTGTTCAGCTTTGTCACATATCAAATGTCTGCTCTTGACCCAGCATGCATTCAAGGAGGCTGGTATAGAGTTTTTCGATACCTATGACAAACTCATCCCTTGCTATGACATTGAGCCAGTGGAGCAGATCACCGATGCGGTCAGTTTTATTTGTGCTTTTCTCTGTACTTCCCCTGACCATGACTTGTTTAGTACCTTGACCAATTCCTGTTCTTCGAAGCTGACAAGCGAGATCTTTTCCCTGCATGGATCAAACCTGCAGATACAGAACCTCCTCCACTCCTTGTATACGAGGTTAGTATTACTTATCCATACTTATTTATCCACAATGGTAATATATACTTGCTGTGTCTTTTTTCCACAGTGGTGTCAAGGTATCAACAACCTTACTGATGTCTGGGAGACCAGCAAGGGTGAATGCATTGTCATGATGGAAACCGTGGTTTCCAAGGGGTACAAGAAGATCGACCTGATGCTCCTCAACCGCTTACTCCGCTTGATTATGGACCATAATCTGGCAGATTACATCACAGCGAAAAATAACACTGTCCTAACTTACAAGGACATGATGGCGCACACCAACGTGTATGACCTTATCCGTGGTCTACAATTCTCTGCATTCGTCTTTCAATATTAGGGTCTCGTACTGGATCTTCTTGTCCTCGGTCTCCAGCAAGCCAGCAAGATGGCTGGGAACAACTTTTTCCAATATCGCGCTTCTGCTATGGAGACTTGCCACCCCATCCGTCTGTACTCTTGCTACGTCGATCGGCTCCATGTTCTCAGATGAAGTGCCCTATCTTATTCGGCGATAGCTGAGTGCAAACCCAGATCCTCCCAACAGCAAGCGTTGCTGGCCTCGGGATCACCACATGAGACTTATCAAGCACGATGTGAATCTCGGGAGAGCGGTATTCTGGAACGTCAAGCAGAGCCTACCTAGGTCCTTGACTATGATCGAATGGGAGGACACCTTTGTTAGTGTCTATTCCAAGGATAACCCACAGCTCCTGTTTTCAATGTCTGGCTTCGAGGTTCGCATTTTGCTGAAGATTAGGACGCTGGGTGGAGAGCAGTTCTCATTGAAGGATGCTGTTTGGAATCTCATGAACGAGCAGACGAAGGAGCGGACAGCCCAGGCATTCCTGCATGTTTCTGATGACGGTAAATCATTATCCAGTTGGATGCATATCGGTGCCCTTTACTGATGTGTTCCCATCCAGGTATCCAGCAGTTCAACAACTGTATCCGCCAAGTCCTCATGGGTTCGGGTTCAACAATGTTCTCCAAGATTGTCAATAAGTGGAATATTGCATTGATTAGGCTGATGACATACTATCGCGAAGCTGTCATCCATACAAATGAACTTTTGGGTGCCCTTGTCAAAGCCGAGAACAAGATTCAGACGCGTGTAAAGATCGGCTTGAACAGTAAGATGCCATCGTGTTTCCCGCCAGCTATCTTCTACACACCGAAGGAATTGGGTGGTCTTGGGATGTTGTCTATGGGCCACGTCCTTATCCCCCAGAGTGATTTACAGTGGTCAAGCAGACGGATGTTGGAGGTCGGTTTCTCTCTCTTACTCCACGGTGAATACTCATGGTTTCGCTTCATAGTTACTCGCTTCCATCCCCGCTGTACAGATATCGCTTACACTATAGGCCCTCTCTATGAAGCTGAGGTCCACGACTATCTGGGCGTGTGCCGTTGACCTACTCGGTCGCTCTCTTGCCTATGGCGGTGTGCTCCATTTGGAAAAGGTTTGAATAGCTTTTTTTATTATCCAAAAGTGTGTCACCTTGACCTTCCATTGGTAGGATGGATATGCCCTGGAGAACCTTGATATCTATACCATAGAAGACGGTGTCGAGGAGGTCATCATTCACGATGTACGCAGCCGTTTTGACATGATCGTGTCTGGCTAGCATCTCACCACAATGTAAACTTCTGGCATACTCGTGTTTGGCAGTACTGATGCAACTTACATGTGCAGTGCTACGTTGGCTGTCCCGACAACCCTTCTTTCCGTGAGTAGTCTACAAACAGTAGTCGGTTGGCCGATTCACTTGAACTACACGTCAGTCGGCTCGGAGCCCTTGGATACTTTGGCAGACTGGATCTGCAGATCAGTAGGTCCGTTGGGTGAAACAAGGTACCACACTGAGCAAGTAATCTCTGCAATGCGATGGATTTCTGCACCGGACTATGTCCACCAACTTGCAGCCTCTGTCAAACAACTTGGTTCAGTATCCCACGACTCCCACTTCAAGATTCGCTCTAGAGGTGAGAGATAGTGTACTTTCCATTACCCACATAACTACCCATATCACAGGCCAAAGTATGTGATCTAGATGATACTGCACCAGACGTTATGGGGATGTTTCCGTCAAATATATCTGAATGTCCAACCAGAGGTCCCCAGAATGGCTGGAAACAAGACTACAAGGTAACAAAGTACTTTCTCAACAGAAACTGCATGGATTCTGGGATTCCTCGAAAGGATCTCTATCTGAATATCCACATGCCCAGCAAAATTTCTCACTGGGGTGAGAAGCTATTTCATTTGGGCCTAATTGGGCCACACAATCGGCGATCAAGATATCGACCTTGGGCTTGATTTCTGTCACATGGGACGCCAGCTGAAGGAGTAACACCACTTCTTCTGAGGCTCTAATGGTTCGAGGTTGCTCGATTGGTATTTGCACGTTGCTCTGCTCCGCATCTGAGCTTTCAAGGAGCCTTTGACGAATTTCGTCCAGATCTGGACTGTGGGTCTCCACCGGCACAACCCCGCTGTCTATTAATCAAGGTCAGGACACAGTCCAAGTTAACAACCACGTTTTGACATGCCTTCAATATTAGCGGACATTCTCTCTCGACACTGAAGTATGGCGTTTGGGCGAGAGATAGATAGGTAACTAGTCCATGACAAGCCTTAAATGGATTTCTTCAGATTACCAAGCTTAAGCGAATACCAATTGAAGGTTTTACTGGATGCCGCGGTCTGCATAAGCAACAAGTGAGCTCGTATGTCCTTCCAAACAGGTAGCTTTTTGATGTGACACCGCCACCCACTAGTGCATATTCTGCGGCTGTTCGGCAATCTCAGCTCAATTGTACTACTTGTCAGTTTCTCATTGGCCCCAAGCAGTTCCTACTATCAATTTGATGTGTGTTTCACATGCATTGTCTGGTACGAGAGTAAAAATGCTTGTCCTTTCGAATGGGGACCATCATGGTCACTCTTCTTTGATAACATCACCATCTACTGATGCGTACAAGCAGTTCTTATCAATTTGATGTGTGGTCGACATGCATTGTCTGGTATGAGACTTCCAAACGGGGAGCTTCATGGTCACTCTTCTTTAATGACACTGCCACCTACTGATGCATACAAGCAGTTCTTGTCAATTTGTCAAGTTTGACTCGCCAATCTGCAATTTTACCCGAGGAATCTGCAATGGTGAGTAGTACTCTCATGGCATTTAGACTGGCTTCAGGGTTCCTTTTCCCTTGACCCTTTCCATCCAATTAGAGCACTTCCCTACTCACAGCTTTTGCGGATTGGCACATTGTCTGGTACTTGCAAGTGTACACTCTGTGTTGTGACAGTACAGGTCTCGAACCCGTCTGTTGTCATGTCTGTCTTACTAGTACTATTAGTATGTGTGTTACCCTGCACTTTCTGCATCGCCACTAACCAATGTTTCGTGGCCATCCAACATTTTTCCAGCCAACTGTGATGTCATTTGAACCTCTGTTGTCATCGTCGTGGAAGTACGTAACAAGTTGTGACTATACTTCGGACCGTGCTTTTTGAGCCAGCCTTTTTCACTGGCTGTGACCATTTGATGGTCTTTGCATCTGAGTGTCTGTCTGGACACAACAGCAATATTCAGGCTCAGCAGGAAAGTGGACACTCTTACCCTTCCATGGGATTCTGTGCAGCATGCAGCCAGCCAAAAATTGTCCTTCAGGTTCGCTAAGGCAAGGATACCACCACAGACTGGCATCTGAAAGAGCCCCCAAGTTACGTTACACTCTGAATACTCTGGCGGCGAGCTCTCTGATTTGATAAGATAGATTACCTGAAGCCAGTTCAATTACTAAAGTGTCATCATAGCCTCACCAGGCTGGCACTTAGGTTTACATCCATGTATCAGTGGCTGTGCTGCAGTAGTGCCGCCACCGTCGACTCCAAGCACCCTTGGCCCTGTAGGAATGCATTCAGGAGGTATAAAATCCAAACAACTCAACCGCCAAGATGGATTTGGAGTCCCACAGCTAACTCTCCCACATGACAAGCAGTCCACAGCAGCCCAACACCGAGCTCATTCCCAGTGGATCCTCGAGACCGCAGAAGTGTGGGGCTTCCAACGCTTTAGAG
The DNA here is from genome assembly GCA_037178675.1 of Scleroderma bovista. NCBI lineage: Eukaryota > Fungi > Basidiomycota > Agaricomycetes > Boletales > Sclerodermataceae > Scleroderma > Scleroderma bovista. Next base: position 12,246 of record JAYMGJ010000007.1, on the reverse strand, counting down.
CTTGGACCCAGAAAAAAAGCATAAGCTCTTTGATCTTTGTGGTCTGATGCTGCTCTAACTATTCTCTAGAACTACGCAGGATCCCTTAGTCCACCATGGTCGCCATTTTGGCCGTGTCGCTCATTCGTTTTGCAATATCCAGACCTTACTTGCCAATGGCATTGCCATGATGGGTGAGTGGGCTGATGAACCGGAGGAAAATTTAACAGCTGTGTGAGTTGTGAATAATGTTCCGTTGTCGGGACTTAAGTAATACTTTTTGCAGTGAGCGCTGTAGAGACAGTCCTGTCTCTAGGTGTAGAATTGGTAGTACTGATACTGGACTCTTACCTTAGCTATGTAGGCTTGTACTTAGCTTACTAAGCAACTTCCCTCTTTCCTCTGTATATGTTTGATCTCAGTCCTGGAGTGACTGAACACCTCTACTCTCCCTACTTCCTCTAGTTTCCCCAGTCCCTGGGAGCTCTGCCAGACCTCCAGAAGCCCCTGGGTCGAGCGTGCCTCACCTGAGGCAGCAGCAACACCCAACCCCCCCCTACAGCGCAAGGAGTATTCAGTGTTCCATGAACTTTTGCGGATAGTGTCTGGGTTAGAGGGTCGTCTTATGAATTCATCAGAGGAAGAGGTCATTGAGATCGCAGATTTGGTATGTCGACCATAGCCTCCCCAGTGAAATCAGTGTTCACAATCCCCATCAGATTCAGAAGGGTGATAATGGTGCCCGTGCTGACAACACAAAAGGAATGAAAAGCGCCATTATAGATTGGATCACACCCAAGGGACAGAGCCTTAACCCCCATATTCTGTGCAACGTCAAGTCTGGTCGTGGGTTCCATCATGAACGCACGGGGGCGTTGTTGTGTCCAGCAGGCCTTGACTGGAATCATTCTGAGTGAGTTCACATTTGTTACACCTCTACTGAATAACTGACCATGTTGCATCCAGCACCAGGTCCAAGCTTGTCAATGGGCAAATCCAGGTTGCAGGGGATCAATGGCCTGTGTTTTTGTATGCAGATTATTCATACGATCAGGAAGATCCTTGGAATGGGCTTTTGTGCAGTGGCCTGCTTGTTTCGGTAAGGACCTATTTTTCTTCCTCTTTCTGCACTAACAGTCTCAAGGCATATAAACATATCTTCACATCACCGAGCTCAGTTGACCAGGAGCCCAAGGCTACTCACTCTGGTAATGCATGCATTCACGGGATGCAGTCTGTGACGAAAGCTTCCATAGCATACGTTGCCACCCAGGTTAGTTGCTAATAGCATCATTCATCGCGTTTATTCACCACAGTGCTTTCTGCGCTTTAGGCCCGTTTTGCCCTGACATCTGCACAAGTTTTCTCTCGGACAGACTTAGTAACTGATTCCAAACACTTTTATAATTCCATCCTTGATCTCCTCGATGATTCTGAGGAGAAAGACAAAGTTGATCAGTTGTTGATGTGGTGGAACAGGTATGACAGTGTTGGTCTTATTGCATATCTTCTAACTACATTCATTGTAGGCAAGTGTTCCCTCTTTACATGGAGAATGAGCGTATGCCATCCCAAAACAGCGCTCTAGTGAGGATCCGACAGAAGCATGCAGGATACAGAGAGAGAGCAGCTAATCCCCCCTCATAAAAGCAGTCTTACTCTGTATATAAATGCTCCAATCTAATCCATGACATGTTTTGTGCAATAATTCCCTCATTGGAAAGTACAGGGCAGTAGTCCCAACAAACACCAGTAACTACAGAGAAAGCACCAAGCCCACTGGCACTTACTACGAAAGACAGGGTTGCTCGATTGTGGTGGGATGGTGGTCATGAAAAGACCTGAAATGAATGGTGAGATTGGTGAGTTGTAGCAAGGTGATAGCCTCGACAGCACGTACCCCAGAGTTACAGAAAAAGGCAGGGACGATCGATCGTGGCTCAATGGTAGGAAAGAAAATGACCATAAACGAAATTTGAAAATGGTCAGACGTAGCGGAGTGGTAGTCCTGACAACACGTACCTCGCGGTTATAGCGAAAGGTGGGGATGCCCGCTTGTGACGGGATGGTGGTCATGAAAATGACCATAAACGAAAGTTGAAAATGGTCAGATGTGGTGGGGTGATAGTCTCGACAGTACGCACCAAGCCCACCGGCACTTACAGTGAAAGACGGGGTTGCTTGATTGTAGCGGGATGGTGGTCATGAAAATGACCATAAACAAAAGCTGAAAATGGTCAGACGTAGCAGGGTGGTAGTCATGACAACACGTACCCCGCAGTTATAGCGAAAGGCGGGGTTGCTCAATTCTGAAATGAATGGTGAGATTGGTGAGAAGTAGCAGAGTGATGATCTTGACAGAACATACCACAGCGTTACAGCGAAAGGCGGGGACGATCGATCATGGCAGGATGGTAGGAATGAAGATGTCCATAAACAAAAGTTGAAAATGGTCAGACGTGGTGGGGTGATAGTCTTGACAGTACGCACCAAGCCCACTGGCACTTACAGCGAAAGACGGGGTTGCTCGATTGTGGCGGGATGGTGGTCATGAAAAGACCTGAAATGAATGGTGAGATTGGTGAGTTGTAGCAAGGTGATAGCCTCGACAGCACGTACCAAGCCCACCCTCAGTTACAGCGAAAGGCAGGGACGATCAATCATGGCTCGACGGTAGGAATGAAAATGACCATAAATGAAATTTGAAAATGGTCAGACGTAGCGGAGTGGTAGTCCTGACAACACGTACCTTGCGGTTATAGCGAAAGGTGGGGATGCCCGCTTGTGACGGGATGGTTGTTCCTCCAAATGTCCACTGTACTTTCGGAGTTGTCCATGCTTCCAAACTCACTCAATGATGATATAATTTGGTCTTTCAGTGTATCATTCTGATACACCTTGGATGTAATTTTATTGCTGACAATTGTAGGTAATGGTAGGTCAACAATGATCTAACTCTCACTGATTTCCTGATGTCAGCACTGCCGAGCGCTCGGATTGAAGAGATGTAGTGGAGGAGCGAGTGGATCTTGGGGACATTGAAGTGTTCGCGGATGCCAAGCTCAACGAGGACATTTTTATGGGCGTGGAATGTGTTCAAGCTGTCTTGCATAGCCGTGAGAGTCTTGTCCATCTGTTGTTGGAACTGCGCATAGTAGATGAAGTTGAGTAGCGAGCGAGCCATCAGGAGGACATTGTTTTCAGACGCACCGGACAGGAGACCTACAAAGACCCTCTGCATCTCCCTGTGCTCCGTGCCTGTCCACTGTGAGACCACGGAAATGCCTTTCTTGAAGTGGCGAAGGCCTGGGTATTGACCCACGGCCCGAAAGCGGGCATCCATCTCCTTCTCGCCAATAACACCCAAACACCACTGGACAAGGTGGTCGTGGAAGATCCCCTTGTGGAGTTGATGGAGGATGTCGGGTGTGATACAGGTGAAGATGTCGGTGAAGGGCAGGTCTTTCCAAAAAGGTTTGTAGACTTCACGCAAACCTTCCATATCAAACTTCCGAGATTGTTTGTTTATTTGCCTCCGCCGCAAGGTCTTCAATGTGTCAACCATACTGCGGTACGTGCATTCCTCGAGCTCTCCACGATCTTTCGATTTAACCAGACAGCGAGGGCATCGGCTCTCTTTGTTGCAACCCACCAGACACTGCTCTGGAAAGTCGGCGATGTAGGCAGCCAGGATCGGATGGACTCGGCGCACGCAACCATCGGCACAAACCATGGCCTTCCCTCGACGACCAGCATCGACCAGCGGGCGCAACAACAACGACATCGCATAGTGGAACAGGCGATGACCTGCAACGGATCGGGATTTCTTCTGGAAGCACTCCAGCTTAGACACTGGTAAGTAGCCAATTAGGATTGTTGCGTGGGCTGACACTTGTCTTCGGACATCTTTCGATATATTCCCTATGGTTAGATACACAGGCCATGCCTTCTTGTCCCCACTGAAGACCGACAGCAACGTTTTATCAGATGACAAGATCACAGGCACCACCACTGCCCCCTCTGCCAATTTTCCCTGGGCATCAACGTCGGCTTGGTTGCTTCCCTCACAATCAACAGTAAGTACTCACTTGGGTCTCCCACCACCAGTCCCCTGTCCACATTTCGTCATAGATACGATTCTCACCCTTGGCATCAGCATACACATGCTCTGGGACATACGCCATCATGTCTCACAATGCAGGATTGCCAATGAGTGCCTCCACACATTCCACCGGATCTCTTCACCACAATTCTAATGTTTCCCATTTCAGGGCCCTGTCCTCACCCTCTACATCACCCTCAACATCAATCATCTCACATGTCCAACCTGGGCCTGCATCTAAAGAGTCAACGCACTTCAGGAACGAGCGTGCATTCTTGAACAAAATACCACTTTTCTTCACCTACAAATTGTGGGTTGGTTTCCAGGTAAATAAATTTTTATTCGCTTACCGAGGGAAGCTTCAGAAACTCATTGATCTTCGTTTGTCTGAGGTTTTTCATCAAAAATCAAGCAAGTTCCCATTCATCCTCATCGCGGAAAGGGGCCCATTCGCCATCACCCCTTCCAACCTCTGCGGCCTCCAGGGACTCGAAGACTGTCTTGGTCTTACCTAGGATCATAGTGGTGACGCCTGGGTATTGTTCTGTGAAGTGCCCAGAGGCCAGCCAAGGAGGTGAGTCTTCATTATCCTCCTCCACTCGCATGCACTTTGATGGTGGCTCGCAGAGATCAGGTGGTCCAGAATCATTGTCAACACGAGATTGATGAACCAGATGTCCATCTGGAATATCCAGAGCATCATCAGCACCATCCATACCATCAAATGCATTCCCCCACTCCAGTGCATTGTCATTTGTCACCTCCAGTGGCTGATCTTCTGCATTGTTCGATACAGTGGATTTCATCCGATCAAGGTGCTTCGTCCATTGATTGCAACACGGAGGCGACTGAGCAATATGCTGCTTGATGCCTGCCTCAGTCGCTATGGGCTTCAAGCAATAGTTGCAGCGGTGAGGGGCCATCGTATGGTAGTAGGTCAGTCATTCAGTCATCTCTGTCTCAAATGTTCTCACTGATTTATCGCTCTGACAGTTGCCAATATACTGGACCGTATCGCACACAGTCCATGGACGGACAGGTGGGGCTCCATGTCAACCAAATATGTTTCTGATTTTACAGACTACCCCATGACCACGTCACGATGCGCATTCGTGGCGCGACCGTTTGTTGATCTCTACAAACAAGCCATGCGCAAGCGGCAGATAAAGTAAGTACCTTGGGTGCCTTGGATCCTGCCAACCCCCACCTCACCCATCCTTGGTTCCAGTTGCCCGCTCCCAAGTCTAATTCACATGCAAGCCTCAAGCCATGGACTCTATCGCAACACTGACAAAGAGAACCATAGAGGTCAGTCCAGTTGAACTGCACCACTGATCGCCACTGACCTGTGTTCCCAAAAAAAAGATTCTGGTGGTCAGATGTGCCGACCATCAGAAAAGGTGAGGCAGGCTGTGCACAAATGTGAAGAAACAATCCAATGGCACAATGCCAAGGCCCAGAAGGAACGTGAATGCCACCACCGCCGCCAGTTAATAGAGGAAGGGAGTGAGAACAAAGATGAGGGGTTCAGCGATGAAGAGCAGGACATTGACAAGGACGACATCAACGAAGAAAGGGATGGCGGCACTCAGGTAGGTCGTCTCAATATTTCTTTGCACTGCACTGACAGAGCATCACATTCAGTTTAGCAGCCGGCCCGTCCCAAGTAAACTTAGTGTGGTGCCTAGGCAGCCCCTCACATACAGCAAGAGCAAAGTACCCAAGGTGGTCGGCAGCAACATTGCTGACATCAACGGTGAAGTAAGTACTATGTAGTATTGTAGTTAAGTATTCTCATCAGGGACAGGCCCGCTTCTTTCACTCAGACAGTGAAGATGCAGGACCGACTGCACATGACTCTCTGTCAGAACGACAGGCAGTCCAATACAAGAAGAACAGGCATGTTGAACACGTGAGCTCTGAAGGTACAGTGACAGACACTACAAACCGGTGAGACCATTATGCCACCATCCAAACAAATCCCTCACTGGATATACTAGCAGTGATGTTCGTGCAAAGAGGCGAAGGGAACCTGTTGAAGAAGACAGTCCAGAAACAACGGTCGTCAAGGCACAAAAGCTCACCGAGCATGATGGACGTCCATGTGCCAAGGACTACGACGATGTCACCCAGGAGTTTGTAAATGCAGCCATTGGAGACTATTGGGCACAACTTTGTGCTGAATGTCCCATGCCTGACCATACACAGGAGTCTGTTCTTTTGAGCACGTCTTGGGCCAAGGTGCTTGAGACCACAGGCGTTAACCTTGTTCGGACGCTGTCAGAACCGTTTCCTCAGACAAACTCTGACGAGAGCAGAGATAAGTACGAAAGGTTGTCGACGACAGGCGGAGGAGATGTGGAAGTGTTTGAGGACTTGGCTTCAGCATATGTGCTGTGCCCTTGCAATACCTGCGTCCTCATATTTCGGAGGACTAAGGAACAGAGAGATGGAGGTCCGATGAAGGTTGGGTTTGCCAGAAGGCAGAGGGGACAGAGGAGAGTTCACGGGAGGTATTCAAGCTGATATTCAAACTCCGGGACAATCCCCTCAGTGTGCGGAGTACTTATACTTTACATCGGGAATGTACAGTAACCGAGAAGCGGAGAGAAACATAGCAGAGACGTAGGTAAGAGTCTGCAGATGACAAATGGATGAGTAACATACACGGAACGGAGATCAGTGATAAGCGTAACGGATCAAAAGGTTAACGGATCACAGCTATGAGTAATCATTATCTAATCTAAAACGGGAACAAAGGAAACAGGAACAGAAACGGAATGGAGGCATACAATAACCAGAGGCATAGATGTGGAACTATATACTAAAAGGAGACGGAGTGTCAATTGTCAGAGCGGAGATGGATACGTAGCGTCGGAGGTGTGCGATTACGATCGGACTTGAGTTTACAACAGACTAGAGGCCTTGCGGAGTCATGAGGCATCACACAGTCGTGACAGTATCCCCCCTTTAGGGCCTGAACCCTTGAGGGCCTTTGTGCATGTGGACTTCGCAGGTTTGGCATTGTTCTGCTGAGATAAGCTTTTGATCGGAGTTCGGAAATTTACCATGGGCGCATATAAGAGTGCGACGCATGTTGTCCGCATTGTTCAAACCCCTTGTCCTTCTACCACAACATGGCTTCCCAACACACCACACCCATCCCCGCCAAGCAGCAGCAACAAGACTGGAAGGAAGCAGAAGACCACGAGCTGGTCACCAATTCGGAAGATGACGAAGCCAATGCGACAGCGAAGTTTCTGGAGCGTGAGTGGAGGGAGATAGCAAGGAAGGCAGTTGAAGCGGAACAGCGACGGAAGGTCAAGGAGGCGCGAGTGGAGGTGCAGAAGAGGAAGGAGGTGAGTAGCGAACATACTGTTCGTTGTGTGATGCTGACGAAAACGCGCCATGACAGGCACGCAGAGCCAAAGAGGCTTGCAAAGCAGAGGAAGTGAGAGCGGAGGCGACTCGCAAGGCGGAGGAAGAAGCGAAGGTGGAAGCAGCGCGCAAAGCGGAGGAGGAACGGAAGGTGGAGGAGGAGAGAGAGTGCAAGAGACGCATCAAGGTGCTGCAGGAGGCGCATATAGAGCAACAGAGGCGGGAGTTCGAGACACGGAAGGCACAGGAGCAACAATAGAGATTGCAGGCGTGAGCGGAGGCCATCACGGCCACTCAAGGTAGCAGGGCTGCGACAGCGGTGCCAGCAGTGGCAGCAGACGGGAGGCATGCCCCATGTGCACAGTGTCAAGACCACCTCAATAACCCAGCAGGGTGTGTGGCCCAGGCGAAGTCGAAAGCGACGGCGTGCGCACCATGCCAGGGCGCATGCAAGTCCTGCTCTTGGAGCACAGCAGGGAAAGCGGCGGAGGCTTCCATGGTTGCAGGGAGTGGGACAGAGAACGGCAGAGCGGTGGCATCAAAACGGGTGGTGAGGAGACGACAACGGAGCGAGGCGAACACGTCACCAAAGGGGGCAAGCAAGCGCAAGAAGGCGTGGAACACAACGGAGGAGGATGAGGCGGACGAAGAGGAGGTATTCAGGGTGCCCCGAGTGATGGTGGAGGAACAGCGCGACGCGCTGGGTATGCTTACCCAGACGCTAGCACAGCTCACCGAGTGGATGGGGGCGTCGGAGGCATGAGAGTGAGAGCGGATGGTGATCGAGAGGGAGCGGCTCGAGCTAGAGCAGGAGCGACTGGAGTTGGAGAGGAGGCGCGCAGCGATGGAAGAAAGGCGGATGGCCGAAATGGACCGAATCATGGTCACATGGCGCCAGTTTGTCCAGGGGTCATCAACGGGGACGACACAAAAGGAGATCGCAGTGGCGGAGCAGGAGGAGGAGAACAGAGCAGATGGAGATGACGAAGAGGGGATGGCAGATGTGGAGGGAGAGGAGGATTAATGGACTAACTACATATTTTTTTGTTTGTTGTGTTTTGTACTACAATTTTATTTGAATGGATTGCCTTGTAGATTTCAAACGTAATGGAGTGAGTTTGGAGGTGGCGGAGTGACTTAGGTGGACTTGTGCGGACCAGGCTTGCCTGGGTACTTGTGATGGAAATCTTCGACGAGCTCCAACGCATGGTCGAGCTCAGTGGCAAGGAGCCATGACGTTTCTTCATCTGTACTGGCGTAGCCAGCCCAGCAGACTAAGTAAAGGAGTTGGCAGTGGCATCTTCTGCGGTCGATCTTGGAGTCTAGGATGTCTTCAACTTCGTATTCGACTTCTCCGTCAACTTCGATCGGAGGTGGTGGAGATTGGACACGATTGGGAATACTGCTTTGGTGGGAGGTCTCGAGTTGAGACACGTGGAATACTGGGTGCATGGACTTCATGGTGTTGGGGAGTTGGAGCGTGAAGGAGAGCGATCCAGGTTTGGCTATTATTTCGAAGGGTCCAAAATTCTTGTCAGAGAGCTTCTTGGAGGGGCGCGTAGACCTGAAATACTTCACTTTCACATAGACTTCATCACCTATTTGAAAATCTGGTGGAGTTGATCTTTTCGCATCTGCGGGGCCTTGGTAGCGCTGTTGCGCAAGGGCCATCTCAGAGCGGAGAAACTCATGGAGTTCTTTGAGGTCGGAGGTGTATTCTTGAGCGTGAGAGGAACTGAGGCCCAAGTCAGAGTTGACTGCGATGTCAGGATGGTAGCCTTTATTAGCGAAGAAGGGCGAGACACCAGTGGTTGCGCTGGGAGAGTTATTAAACATGAACTCCGCAAGTGGAAGGAGTTCGGCCCAGTTGTCTTGTTGATAATTGCAGTAGATTCAGAGGTACTGCTCGAGTGTTTGGTTCGTCTGCTCGGTTTGACCATCTCCTTCTGGGTGATAGCCAGAGGTGAAATATAAGGACATTCCGAGTGCTTTTCCGAGCGATCGGAAGAAGTGAGAGACAAACTCCAAACCTCTGTCGGAGGTGACATGGGTGGGTACTCCATGTTTGGAAAATACATGCGCGATGAAGAGCTTGGCAAGCTCAGGGGAATTGATGGTGTCGTAGGTCGGAATGAATATTCCTTGCTTTGAGAGGCGGTCCACAACGACTAAGATGGAGGTGAATCCATCGGAGGAGGGTAGTTGCTTGATGAAGTCCATGGATATGGAATGCCATGGGCGAGCGGGGATCAGAAGTTGTTTTAATAGGCCGTAGGGCCTATGCCTAGGGACCTTAGCACGTCCGCAGGATGTGCAGGAACTTACGTAGTCTTTTATGAAGGTGCGGACACCTGGCCAGGTATATTCCCGGCGGACTAGTTCCAAAGTGCGGTTCTGGCCGAAGTGGCCAGAGAGCGGGTGGTCGTGCTTGTAGCAGAGGACTCTGAGGTGGAGATCATTGGCATCTGGCACATAGATCCTATCATCAAGGTGGAGTAGGCCAGCGGAGTCTGATGACCACCGAGAATCAGATGAGTCGGACTTGTGGCTGAGCGCAACAGGATCAGAGGGGAGAGCTGCGAGGATGTCTTTGTGGAGTTGTTCCATGTCGACGAGGATGGCAGCGCGGATTGCCAGAGTGAGGAGAATGGTTGCCCTAAGGGAGGACGCGAGTTGTTCTTGGGTGAACATGGGTCAGAGGTTGTGTGGGTTGACCCGAGCATAGTCCCTATCCCCCTCTTTGGGTAGACGTCCCAGCATCGAGTGAGGGCATCGGGTTTAGCTCCGAGGCGTCCAGGGCGGAAGTGGATGGCGAGGTTGAACTGGGAGAGGTACTCCAACCAGCAGGCTTGACGCCGAGTCAAGACCTTGGAGCTGGAGAAATACTCCAAATTCTTGTGGTCAGTGACCACGTCGACCAGAGTGGCGGAGCCCTCAAGGTAGTGTCGCCAGTGCTTGAAGGCCTCGAAGATGGCCAAAAGCTCCTTGTCATGGGTGTCGTAGTTGAGTTCAGGGGCGGACAGAGTCTGCGAGTAGTATGCGACAGGACGGAGGACCTCATCGGGACCAGTGATGGAAAGGATTCCAGCAATGGCGTAGTCCGAAGCATCGGTCTCCACAGTCAGCGGAGCATCAGGGACCCAGTGGGTAAGGATAGGAGCAGAGGTGAAGGCCTTCTTCAGGAGGTTAAAGGGGGAGCAACAGTCCTCACCAAAATTTCAAGGAATGTTTTTGCGGGTAAGCCACGTGAGAGGCACGACGATGTCAGAGTAGTTGAAGATGAAACGACGGTAGAAGTTCGCAAAACTGAGGAAGGACTGGATGTCCTTCACCTTGCGGGGTTCTGGCCAGTCGGAGATGGCTTTGACTTTGTCGGCAGACATGGAAAGGCCATTGGGGGAGAGGCAGAAGCCCAGGTATTCAGTGGAGGTGGTATGGAATTCGCACTTTTCCGGTTTAGCAAAGAGATTATGCTTGCGGAGGCATCGGAGGACTTCGCAGACATGCTTTTGATGCGATTCAATGTCTTCGGAGTAGATAAGGATGTCGTCTAGGTAGACGACAACACAGACATCAAGCATATCGGAGAGAATGCTGTTAACAAATCACTGGAAAGCCGCAGGAGCATTGGTCAAGCCAAAAGGCATGACATTCCACTCGAAGGAACCATACCACGTGCGAAACGCGGTCTTCCATTCATCCCCTTCAGCGATACGGACCAAATGGTACGCGTGGCAGAGATTGATTTTTGAATAGATCTTTGCCTTGCTGGGGGAATCCAGGAGGTCGGAGATGAGAGGGAGTGGGTAGCAGTCTTTCTTTGATATTTTGTTCAGTCCTCTGTAGTCGACGCAGAGGTGGAGTGATCCATCCTTTTTGCGTACGAACAGGACAGGAGCTCCATGAGCGGAGGTCGACTGTCGAATGAAGCCGTAGGAGAGGTGCTTGTTGATGCATGTGTGGAGCGCCCCTAATTCAGTCTGTGAAAGGGAGTACACAGTACCCAGTGGAGGACTTGTGCCTTCCTCCAAATCGATTCGGAGATCATACTCGTGATGCGGAGCGAGCATGGTAGCTTTTGCCTTGCTGAAGATGTCAGTGAAGTCATGGTAGACTTCTGGCACAGCGGAGAGATTGGGAGAATCGACAGGAGTGGCAGTGGAGGCTGAGCGGAGCTTTGCGTCTTCTGGGCGGATGTACAATGTGAAGTTGGTAGATCCCGTGAGTTTGCAAGTGCACACGAATGCAGCAGTGCCTATCAGGGAAACGTAGGGAGCGGTCAACTGAGGTGAGTCGGAGTCAGAGGGCAGAGATGAGTCCTCAGGTGGCGGAGCCGTGGAGGCAGTTGCAGAGGTGGACTCGACAGAAGGAGGTACCGGGGATGCGGGCATTCGCAGTGTGCCTTTACGGAATTCGATGTGGCCCAAAACCCAGTCAATCAACGGATTGTAGTGGGTGAGCCAGCTATGTCCGAGGACCAGCACGCAGGAGGAATCCAGCGGAGTTACATAGAATGTTTCGGAGTTGACTTCGCCTGTGGAGAACTGAATGTCGAGTTTGATGGCTTTAGTAATGAAGGTGTTCGTAGAACCATCTAGGAGGCGGAGTTCAAGCGGAGCGATTGCGTAGGTTTCAAGAGAGTGTTTATTAACAAATTTGCTATCTATGAAACAGTGGCTAGAGCCAGAGTCAACGAGAGCGGAAACAGGAGGAATAGCGACAGGGGACATAATCATGATGGAGGGCATAAGGGAGTTGGGATCGGAGAGAGCGGACGCGTTGAGGCT
>JAYMGJ010000006.1:0-88657 GCA_037178675.1 Scleroderma bovista | reverse complement strand
AAAGTCCCGGTTCAAGCTCATTCTCAAACAACTTTTCGCAGGCGTCCAAGAAATACAAGTAGACAGTGTCCCCTGCCTCGCTCAGTCGCTGGTCACCCAGTGCTTCCAGTGCTTGAGCAAGGATCGCAGCCGGCCCTGTAGGGTCGTCTAAGCCAAGCTCAATGGCAATGGGATTGCAATCCGTCGGATTCAACGTCTTTGCTGTTTGTCGGGCCGCTTCCTTGCAGGTGATCACCCGAGAATACATCAACTATATTTACTATCCGTCAGATAAAATTCAGCACATACGGGATCCAGGGATATACCTGCAATAGACACAACACCGTGTAGAACGTCGTGTTACAAAAGAATGTCTTGCGCTTCCAAGGACTGGCAGCCACTTTAGCAGTCGTCTGGGAGATATGGATCCACATGTCTTCTGGACCGCTATCGAACAAGTTTCTTTTTGTCTCCGCATCCGTCGGGGCATGGGCAAGACAGGGCGAGGCTGAATTAAACGCCTCCTTTCCTTCACTCCGAAGCGCCCTTTCCTGGACTGTTTTTAGCAGATGTCTGCGCAAGTCTCCTGCTGCAACTGGCGAACTCTGAATGGCACCCCCGCCAGCGGATCTACTGCCGCTCTGTGGGCCAGTTGGTGTCTCGTGTTCCATGTCATCATCCCGAAGACCATCAGTAAGGCCGCATGCCGCATCAAAGTCCGCAGCCGAGAACATACACAGTGTTGGTACAAACGTGCGCAGGAAACTCGCGATCGAGCGCCGCTCTGATGCACTGTACTGCGCCTGGGAGTGATCCAAGAACGAGTACACCAGACGCAAAATGTCTTGCAAAACCGATGCCTGACTTAAATCGAATTCGAGCTGGTGTCCAAGTGAACCTGCAGCGAAAGACGGTCGCCTCTGTTGCTCACGTTTGCGCAGTTGCTCGGACTTGATTGCCTCGATGTTTCCGACGAAATGCTTAGCAGTGATGGCCCTCTTGTCATTTGCCTTGAAGACGTTGCCTTGGTGGTCGAGAGACTTGTAAAAGTTCTTCGCGTCGACTTCGCGCCAGGTCTTGTTCCACTCTCTTTGGGCGCGCCGCCACTCTTCGTCCTTGGCTTTCAACCGCGTAAGGACGACTGGGACAGCAACACTAGGGCACTCTTGCAAAGCATGGATAACCTCCGAGCCTGCATCGCGTCCGTATACTTTCTTCAGTGTCCGATGGTAGATGCTCTTGCTTGGACCCCCCAAATCAGCCTTGAGCCGGAAGGCTGATCGTTCTTCATTGGTCATCTCCTCGATGCGAGCGTTGAGTGGCTCGAAGAGCGCGATCGTGCGTGCAAGGGCCTCGAGCTGGACATGGTACTCGTGTCGTTCCTCTTCGCACTTGTGTAAAGCCTCTTCAAACGAATTCTTCTTGTGTGCAATAAACCCTGCCTCTTCGGATGCCCACGTGGGGTGGGAGACCCACACGTCATTGAGGACAGATCGACAAAGCTGGTCACGCCCCGAGCATGCGAGACGGATTTCCTATGCAAGACATATTAAGGACTTGATCTGCAAGTGATGTGCATACTGACGCTATCGGGAAGTCTGCGGTAACTAGGCCCTTCCCCTTCATCCGCGGGAAGCGCAGACACAGGTTCTGGCAGGCCGGTGCGGATACTTCCGGGCGGCCCGTACTCGACGTTGTCCTGACGGTCGTCATACCCAGCTATTTCCTTGAACTGAGCGAGTAGATCTCCATCACCAAGGAAGGCCTGTGCCAGATCGACGAGTGTTTTGGTATCGATAACGTCCTTTGAGTAAAGGTTTAGCAGCTTCAAAAACTCTTCGTACATGTCCTTGCTTTCCAAAGTTCGTTTGGCGCGTTCGAAGAAGAGGAGCTCGTTGGGAGCGGATTGGACTGGGGGAAGTCCGCCGGCCATGATAGGGATGGGCATGTGGGGGAGTGCGGGCTGTAAGGCATGTTGCACTGATTGACTGGGATGAGGAGGGGAGGTCGGTATCCCGTAAGGGGTGAAATGGGGGGAATCTTGTTCTCCTGCCCTGTGAGCATGTTTGATTTTCTTTGTCTAGTGGTATGTAAGTTTGTATAACGAAGACGGGAAGACTGCATACCCGGCCCACGGTGGACCTCGTTGGGGGTATGGGTGTAGCATCCTTTTCTGGGGCCTTTCGTCTCTTCTTTGACGCCGGGAGAGGTGCCGGTGGTGCCTTCCTCGGATTCTTATCCTTGCAAATGGGTGGGATATCAGTCGATCGAGGTGGGGGGTAGGATATCTACCATATTGCTGGTGCCAGCAAGAGCGATGGTCGCCTCGGGTAAGAAGTCTTTGAACTCTGCGAGTAGATCTGGAGCATCCTTGAACAACAATTGCACTTGCATATAGACTTGCGACTGAGCAATGAAGGTGAGTTGCCATCCGGCATGCCGTGAGGTGACTTACGTCCTGCAGTTGACGCTGTTCTCTTTGGTATGTCTGGAGGATCTCAAGGAACTGCTTGTACACGTCTGGGTCGTCGGCATAGCGAGCCTTAATCTTGTTGAGGTATTGGATTGCGTGGTTAAATTCTCCTGGGGGTCTGTTCTCCATCTTGCTGTTCAATGTGCCTAGAAAGGAGGCAACTGCGGTGGTCGAGGATGTCGGTAGACCGTGCGCCACAAAGTCAAATTGTAGCTGTGCCATTTGAAAGGGAGTCATGGACCGTGACAGTGGACGATAGGGTACTGAGGCACTTGGCGTGGGTATGGCGGACTTGAAAGTGCGGGCTGCCTCGAAGTTGTGTGTGCTTTGGGTGGTGATGCCCATTGGGGTTGTTACCGTGATGACGTTTGGGTCTCTTGGGTCCGATGAGATTTCGATGCGGTAGCCGGGGGGGAGGAACGTGTTGAAACCCTGGATGAGAGCGGGGTTCCCATGGAAGAGCATGGAGACTCGCTCGATGACGCCTGGCGTGTCGATGCTGTGGGGGTGTTAGTTGGACAGAGGAACGGAGGGTGCACGCACACTTCGCTCTTGAAGTCCTTCATGATGTCCAAGAAGTTGTTGTACACGTCCGGCTTGTCCTGGAACTGGACCTTGACCGCGTCGAGGTAGGTGAGCGCATCGGTGACATTGAGCGGGCGACTGAGACTGTCTGGAGTGCGCGAGGGCATTGGAGGACTGGTATGAGCTCGAAGATGGGCGACGAGGAGCAGTTGGCCGTGGGAATCATCCACGTGGTCCCGATGACCAGGCGTCTCTGCGGGGGTTTCTCTGTTCATCCTCGACAAAAATGCCTCCCAGAGGAAGCCAAGGACTCGACTTCACGCCCATCCTCACCCACTACCTCTTCTTGTTCACCGCCATCCTTGCCATCGTATGTCTACTTTTCATTGCCCAACACTCCCTCTCACCCCGTCTCAATAGCTGGCATGGTTCATCGCGTTCATATCCCAGGCTATAGCAACCGCTCAGTGTGAGTCTCATCTTGCTGTTCCTTGCCCATGCTTAGCCCTCCCACCACAGCCTACGCCGTTGGTGTCGCTTGGTTCGGAATATTCCTCCAACTCTTCCTTATCCTCGGTGTCCTGCATACCCTCGCAACCGATGCCATCGCTATGCACCGTTTCCAAATATCCGTATTTGGCGCAGTCGCCATTGTATTCGCTGTCATTAGCGTAAACGAAAGCATCTTTTCCGGTCGTCCCGCTCTAGATGCAATGGCTGCCGGTTGGCTCATCCTTGCCATCGTCGACATTCTCTGGGTGATATATTTCACTTCAGAGGAAGATTCTCTTGCATGGCATCTTCTGAACTCTCTCGGATCAGGAGGTCTTACCCCTCCGTCCCGTCGTCGCAGAACTCGTGGCGCCTCCATCCACAACATGGGCACGAATGGCTACGCTTCCAATTACGGCGGTGGTATCAGCTCGCACGACGTTCCCTATGATTCCGCATCAAAAACTGCACAAGGAATCGGGCCTGCAGGCATTAGGAGTCAAAACAGCTTTGTAGGGGCCGGAAGCGTCGATGGCGGTGCACCAAGAAGCGTTGGCCCTGCTGCCGGGGCAGGCAGTGTCCACAGTACCCCAGTAGTTCCACCTGGCCCGCTCGCTAGTCCTGAAAACAATGCCGCTACCGGCTCGCCCTTAATGGGTCCTGGTACTGCAGGTATCGGTGCCGGCGGCGGAATAAGCAACTCCAGCCAGGGCGCACCAGAACCAAGCCCAGAACAAGATATATACTCATATAAGGCTAAAGCACTATATGCCTGTGATGTCTTTCCCTTATCTATCATCTCCCCAGTATTCACACCCTTTGCAGACACGGCCTCACCAGACGACCCCACCGAAATTTCATTCACAAAGGGAGAGGTACTTGACATCACCGACAAACAAGGTAAATGGTGGCAAGCAAGGAAAGCGGATGGAACCATGGGAAGTAAGCCGTCTTTCCTGGGCTTTCATAGAAACAGTCTAACCTTGGTATCTTTTCAGTCGCACCGTCAAATTACCTTCAGCTCATATAGCTGGTTGAGCTTCCTGTTCTGCTCTCTTCGCCATCCATTTTCTGCACGAACACTTGACGTTTCGTCTACGAGCATGACGTTAATGTTGACGAAGTCACTGTGCTCTACAACAACGTTTCTGTTACATTATCCGACTTCTTGTTTCCTATTTATCTTCTTAGCAATCAACGATACCACTTCCTGACGTTACTCTGCATGTTATGTTCCCCGTAGCAACATCTTGTATACGCGACTCTATGCACATCCAGTAGGTGCCGAACAGTTGATCTTTGCGGCGCTTACACTTCGCTTCACACAGCCACGGGCTAGGTTGGGCTTCAGTTGGATTGCTGTCTAGTGGCGATTAAGGCAGACCCGAGGTCTCTAGATTACTGTACCGTAGCCTGTGTGACGGTAAACTGGTTTTGATGTCATCCACGGCTTCAACAGCTAACAGGCTGTGCCAATAGCAACTTGTACCTGCATTTGACTGGCAACAATTCCGAGATGGCTTTAGACGAGTCCCCTTTGGACAAACTTCCCCCCGAGCTGTGGCTGATCATCTTCCGCTTAGCAACAAGGTCAGAAGACGGTGACCCAACGGGTTCGTACGAACCTTTCCAAGGTTGCTTTGATCTAGGCTCTGCAGAAGTGCTCACGACCCGGAGGTCACTGGTGCAAGTCTGTCGTACGTGGCGGGCACTCGCATCCATCTTTCTTTACGAAGATGTGAGGGTTAGACACGATGCATCTGCTCTCAGGGGGTTTCTAGAGGGCGAACAGTTTGGAGAAGAGACCCTGGATACACCCGGGAGATGGGTCCGTCGCCTCGAGCTGCCGTACACTCAGACGGGGACGCGAACACCCAACAATCTCAACAATGCTCTCCACATCCTGAAATCTTGTCCATTCCTCCGAACACTCGTCAGACCCTTTTTGCGAGGTGTTTCCGATGCGCTTCGATACGAGTTCCCTGCAGATATTGTATCCCTATCATCCCTTACCCGGCTAGACTGGTGGCATTACGATGAAGCGGCACGTTCTGGTGGGATCAACTCCCTCATCCACGTCCTTCGTGATACACCCGGTCTGCAGTATTTAACTCTTGGTGGCGAGTTTTGGGCCTCAGCTCTCTCGGCGCAGGTGCTTGAACTTCCCGCACTGACGACACTTCGGTTCCGGCGAGTGAATGCCGTGTTCATTTGGCAAGTGTGTAGATGGATGCTTCCCTCCCTTGTCCATGTAATCGTAGATTTCCCCCCTGAGAACGAGGCAATCCAGCAGCTCTGGTTTACCTTCGGCGAGCAGCTGCGGACCGTGGAGTTCGGGCGCAACGTCGCCTTCCACTTGACCGATCAACTCGGCCTATTACTGCGTAGCTCTCCCACCTCTCTCAAAGTCCTTAATTATTTCATCCACTTCACCATGTTCCCACAATCCCCTATCGAGGGTCAGGCTCCGGTAGAAAACATAGGCATCCACGGTTTCCCGTGCGCGATGATCTCCGATGTTTGGGAGCATCTCGACTCGCACTTCAACTGGCTCGCTAGCCCGTCTCTGACTGCACTCAAGCACGTTGTCCTCTACGGCCAGTGGGAGAATGTTATAGGTGACTACCGATTCGTGTCCTTCCAGAGACGCCTCGAGGAAAAAGGATGCCAGATCCAACTTGCTGGAGGATAGTACACTAGCCCCCAGCAGTTTGGTCAGTGGAAGAACTCGTTCCTATGATTTGTCGTTGACAGCAACCTATCAACTGGACAGGCTGGGCCCTTCATAGTATTTCTGCCTGGGCAGCCGAACTAGTGATACAATTATAGTACCCAGCTTCATTTGTACGGATGGTAGGTGAAGAAATATAACGCGTGTCCCCTTTTGGCAGGTAATGGTAATTCGATCTGGTCCATCAGATAGGAATCCAGGATGGAGAATATCTTTGTTCCGGATGGATCACTGAATTTGATATACAGATGACAGAACATAAAAGGTTGACGCTAGTTGAGAATTGCCGTCCCTCCGCAACATGGTCGTTAAATCACAACAGAAAACAGAGTCGACGAAGGGTTTCCATGTCTCCGTTGTCGGTGGGGGAATCTGCGGACTTGCTTGTGCGGTTTATCTTAGTCGCGCCGGCGTCAAAGTGGATGTTTTTGAAGCTGCCGTGAGCGTTCATTCTCCAGTTTGGCCCCCCCTAACTTTCTGATCTTGTGGCAGTCCAAGTTCACAGAAGTTGGTGCTGGTTTATGGTTAGGTAACAATTACCCCCTGTTCCAACGATTCGCCACTTACTTGTGATAGGCCCCAACTCTTTGCGCGTTTTGGACGAGATGGGCTTGAAAGATGCCATAGTTGCGCATGCAGGTCATGATGTTCCGGCGTTAACTCCGTTCACCTTCGTTTCTGCGAGGAAATGCCATCGGCACATCCATAGTGTAGTATTTCCCCTTCCGGTATCCTCTTGGTGCGTTGCTGATTACTAAGGTCCCATCTAGTACCAACTTCAACCAGAAGACAAGACGCTGGGAATACATAGGTCTGTAGGATGTCTTTGTACAGGAAGGGAATCTATCCTGACCGCAAATGTTTAGAGCATCCTTCCTTGACGCTCTTGTGAAGCTTCTTGATCCCGGCGCTGTCCATTTCAACAAACGATGTATTCTGGTTTCTCGGGAGAATAGTTCTCGACCTATCATACATTTCAAGGACGGTACAACATTCGAGACTGACGTTGTGATTGGCACAGACGGGATCAAGAGCGCTGTCCGACAGGCTGTCACAGGAAAGAACCAAGGACACTGTGTTGTTTATACAAAAAACGTTGCTTATCGCGTCCTGCTTCCCTTCAGCAATGTCAGGCGTGCGGGCATCCAGACAAATCTTGCAGATTTTCCCCACTGCTTTGTGGGAGTAGAGAAGGTGATGTTTGTGGGTTTTTCTTAGCATTTTCTCATACATACTTCAGCATATCATCACCTTTCCTATCAAAGGCGGTGAAATTGTGAGTATTTTTTCACTATTCGTAGTCAGATGACAATAAAATAACCACATCGCAGCTTAACGTCGTTTTCTTCTGTACAGACCATTCGATCCCTGATGGTTCAGCAGACATCCCTTTCGAAATGTGGGTTCAGCCAGCTTTGAAGCAAGAAATATTGGACAGTTTCACGGACTGCGGGCCAGATGTGAAAAAGCTACTTTCACTGATACCAGGGCCTTGCAATAAATGGTGGATCCACGCCGTTGATCCACTCCTTTCCTCCTATGTCAGAGGCCATATAGCCTTGGTGGGAGACTCCGCACATGGCATGGCACCACATCTCGGATCTGGCATTAGTCAGGGGTTGGAAGACGCTTTAGTTGTCTGCCGCTTGCTTACACACCCAAATACAAGTGCGTTTAACGTTCGGGTAGGCGTTTTGAACCCTTGCGCTACACAACCATATTCACCACATCCATGTGTAGGAGGCACTTAGGGCATATGACAAAGTTCGTCTACCCCGCGCCAACATGATTTTGAAGCGAAGCGCATGGGCAGGGGCGTTGTATGAGTCCTTTCCAGATGATGATGATACAGTCCGCCTCGAGAACCTCCGCAGCAATCTCGGAGTATTGTGGGAGCCAGTTTGGAACCACGATTTACATGAAGACTTGTCTGCTGCCATTGATATGATAGGGCGAGAGGAGTTTCTCCGGTAAGCAACACGTGGCTCCTGTGTTGGTGGTCCACCGGACAAGAAATCAGGTAGTTTCGATAATTGCAGGGAGCATTAGTTCAGGCATGAAATATAACCCGGGGACAGTTTGGACTCATTCTGTGACGGAAGCACCTTGATATGGGGCCACAAAATCAAAGCTGATAGGCGGGGGAAATACTGGGTCTAATTGTAGCATGATGGGCTTGAAAGATGTCATAGTCCCTGCGCATGCAGGTTATGGGGTCCAGCTGGCGTTGACTCCGTTCACCTTCGTTTCTGCGAGGAAATGCCATCGGCACATCCATAGTGTAGTATTTCCCCTTCCGGTATCCTCTTGGTGCATTGCTGCCAATTACTAAGGTCTCATCCAGTATATACCAACTTAACCAGAAGACAAGACGCTGGGAAAACACAGGTCTGCAGGATGTCTTTGTACAGGAACAGAATCTCTGCTGACCGCAAATGTTTAGAGCATCCTTCCTTGATGCTCTTGTAGAGCTTCTCGTTCCCGGCGCTGTCCATTTCAACAAACGATGTACTCTGGTTTCTTGGGAGAATAGTTCTCGACCTCACAGGCTGTCACAGGAAAGAACCAAGGACACTGTTGTTTATACAAAAAACGTCGCTTATCGCGTCCTGCTTCCCTTCAGCAATGTCAGGCGTGTGGGCATCCAGATAAATCTTGCAGATGCCACCCACTGCTTTGTGGGAGTAGACAAGGGAATATTTATGGCCTTTTCTTAGCAAATTTCGTATACGTACTTCAGCACATCATCACCTTTTCTATCAAAGGCGGTGAAATTGTGAGTATTTTTCACTATTCGTCATCAGACGAAAATAAAATAACCACATCGCAGTTTAACGTCGTTATCTTCTGTACAGGCCACTCGGTCCCCGATGGTTCAGCAGACATCCCTTTCGAAATGTGGATTCAGCCAGTGTCGAATCAAGAAATATTAGTCAGTTTCGCAGACTGCGGGCCAGATGTGAAAAAGCCACTTTCACTGACACCAGGGCCTTGCAATAAATGGTGCATCCACGCCGTTGATCCACTCCTTTCCTCCTATGTCAGAGGCCATATAGCCTTGGTGGGAGACTCCGCACATGGCATGGCACCACATCTCGGATCTGGCATTAGTCAGGGGTTGGAAGACGCTTTAGTTGTCTGCCACTTGCTTACACACCCAAATACAAGTGCGTTTAACGTTCGGGTAGGTGTCTTGAACCCTTGTGCTACATAACCATATTCACTATATCCATGTGTAGGAGGCCCTTAGGGCATATGACAAGTTCGTCTACTCCGCGCCAACATGATTTTGAAGCGAAGCGCGTGGGCAGGGACGTGCTACGAATCGTTTCCGGATGATGATGACACAGCCCGCCTCAAGAACCTCCGCAGAAATCTGGGAGCCAGTTTAGAACCATGATATGCATGAAGACTTGTCTGGCCATTGATATGATAGGGCAAGGGGAGTTTCTCCAGTAAGCAACACATCAAAACATGTGACTTGTTGATGATCCTCCACACAAGAAATCAGGTAGTTCAGCAGTGGCAATAATTACAGGGAGCATTAGTTCCGGGCAGGAGACTGAGCATGAAATATAACCCGGGGATAGTTTGGACTCCTTCTGCAATGGAAGCACTTGATATGAGGTCACAAAATCAAAGGTGATAAGCGGGGGCAATACTGAGTCTCATTGTGGCATGACATAGTGAACCGCCGACCAAAAGGAGAAGGAAAGAAAGTCTACCTGAATAAAGGTACATAAAACGGATGATACCCGTTGGAACTCGATGATCGGCTCAGGGCATGTCCTGCCAATCGCCGTCAAGAACTCGGATGCCCCGCCTACCCAAACGTCGTCTCCAGTCACGCATCTCGCCTTGCACGCCAGTTTCCTGTGCGCGAATGGACATGCCTCGGCCTATCCAACGCACATCTCTGAAACGCACTGCTTTAAGAGCAGGAAGGGATGGTAGGAGTCGCTCCAAGACTCGCCAGAACCAGTTATCCGGCCGCGGGATGGAAAGAATTTGTAAAGGAAGCGAAGCTGGCGTCGAGTCTGGCAAAGCGAGATCCGGTAATGGATACTCCAGCGAGAGGTGTCGCAAACTGGAGCAAGTGCGGAGCAACGAAGGTGGTGAGGGGTGAAGTTGAGTTGGCCAAGACTTTGGAGTAAAGAATGAGAGGGTATTGAGTGATTGGCCGTGGATTTCCAGAAGACGCGATGTGCATGATGAGGGGAATGGGATGTCATCATAAGGTGTAATCGACAAAGCTCTCAAACGCGGCAATGAGGCATTGAATAAAGCGAATAGTAGAGACGAAGATGGCATGGACAGGATGGTTATACTGTGGAGTCTAGGTAGAATTAACTTGACCGTCGAGGCTGGCATCCCCAACGGATTGCCAGGTAGAGAGTCAGAGTCGATCTCCATACCGCTTCCGACGATCTCCAATCGCTCCAAGTTTGGACACCTGTGGAGCAGCTGGACAAAGGGATCGTCTGCGGTAGCAACTATTGAACTGAGTGATGCGTCATAACATACTCCTCCAAGAGCCTGCAAATTGTAGTTTCCGTCCCTATTCGTCAGTGATGCGAAAGCCCGGCGGCTCAAAGATACCATAGGGGACAGGCACAACCTGGTCAAAAACGGGATAAGGGGAAAAAGTTTGGTGAGGAGTAAGTCTATGGTATACAGTTGGCGGGAATCCAGGGTGCCTGACAGCTCTGAGAGGTCAAATACTTGGACCCACCGACCAGGCGTTGAGTAAGGAATTCTACGGATAGAATCCCATTTCTGGTCGGCAGCGTACAGACAAGTGGTGAACTTGTCCAGACGAGAGACAGTATGTATTTTAACGTGAGCATACATGAGTGGTAGCACCACGTCCTGTGGAACAGAACGAAGTCAGCCAAGTACGATGAATGCAGCACGTCGAACAGAACCCAAACGTATTCTAAATGTTCTTATCACCAGTTGTCCAAAGGATGACATCCGCTTCCTCGAAGCTCAAGCCACCGGTAACTGCGAGAGACTGTATTGAGCTACTTGCCTTGAAGCACCTACAAACCATCACTAGGGGCAAACATAATTGAGCTCTGTCCACGAGCTTCCTTGCAGCAAGGCTCTCGGAAATGGAGAACGAGAGTATCCGGGTCCATACTTCAGATGGTAGAGGCTTGAGTGGAGGCTTATGAGGCAGGAGAGGCAAGAGAAGGAGCCGTCCAGCATAGCGGGCATGCGGCCTCGGGCAGAGTAAGGTGGTTTCGCTCATGGCGGTCACTGGGAACGAAGGGTCCTGCTTGAGCCTTGTACTATCATTTGTTTTTAGCCTAGCACTAGTCGAATGTCAAACCCCAAGGGCATCCGAGTCGATGATATCGAATCATTATCATTCCACTGCATTTTGACACGTTGTGACTAACATCATACGCCACGTTCAACGATATGCAATTACTGTAAGATTGATACTACCAAAGTAAACTACTTGCTTTGCCAGGGCCAAGGGTCGCTATGATTGGGAAGTACCCAATATGTCGCCCATTTCCTCCAGAAACTTCTGATAATCGTCCTTGTTCTTGGGGGATGAACGAGTTCCGGGAGACCGTGGGGGAGGGGGGACTCCAAACTGGTCTCGCAATGCACTCACGAGATCCGGTCTGATTGCTGCTGGCGATTCCCGCAATTCGGACCCATCTCTGCTCACCGATGGCGCAGCGTTGACCCTGGGCGTGGCTGCCAATGCTGATGCTTTCTTCCTTTTCAGGGATGGTGGCACAAAGGCAATTGCTTCCTTCTTGAGGTCACGCAATTCCGGCTCAGCGGAAATCGTTGCGGAGGCGCTTGAAAGGGGATCGGGTGCAGAAGTAGACCCGGGAGTAGTAGAGGGTTTGGGTGGCAATGATGGATGCCCCAAGATGGATCGAGTGTGGTATTTTTTGGGGGGAATAGATGCAAGAGGGTTCTGCGCCAGGTATGGGGAAAAGCCAGGCGGAGGTGCTGCGGGCGGTATTGTGCTCGTCGGTGGTGGAAATGATGTCAACGCACCGAAATTCCCATGAGTCGGCAAATAGATGTTGCCTCCAAAGCCAGGTGGTGGTGGTGGCGGCGGCGAAACGAAGCTCATTGGAAAAGGTGGTACAAATGAAGCAGGTGGGAGCGGAACATGGCAAGGGCCAGAAGTGTCACCCGGTGGGATCTGTGCAGAACCAAATTTTTCATCTGGGGAGCAATGGGTTATCATTAGTCTAAAAGCTGCCGCCAAAAGGTTCCAACAACCGTACTTTGCGCCACGTTTGGGGGTGGTCCCTCGGGCATGGGAATATCATCATCACTGTGGCTGACATCCTTTTCTAAGTCGTGCCCAGGCGGTGGTCCCTGGGGCATAATAATATCCTCATCGGTGTCTGAAGTAGCATGAGCATCACTGACGTTGCAGACAAGTCATCGATCAATTACCGTCAGCACGATCTGCCTCGCTATCTATTTCATCTTCCCGTAGAGCTGCAAATCACCGTATGAGGCACTGATGCTCTACATACTGAGGGGTGTAGCTCACGTCTCTCGACATATGGCATTCCGGGTGGCGGAACACCATACGGGTTCAACACAGGATCATAGTAAATACTGCGCTGTGGGTGACGAGGAAGACCACGTTTATCGAACAAGTTGCGCTTCTGCTCGCCAGGGGGTGCTGGTGGTTGGCTATCACCCTGGTCCTTGCGTGGGCGATACACTAGCTTGCGATGTTCGGGATGTTCCTTCACGTAGTCCTCCTTCTTCGTCATGATCTTTGTCATATCGGCCTTGAGTTCCGCCAACCGCGACTTATCTGCAGCAGATAGATCGGTGGCCGCTTCCAGTTTCTCGACCTCATCTTCCATGTCTGGAAGGATTCAGTATCAGAATAGTGGGCTAGTATGACGAGACGTACCTTGTGTGTCCTTCTTGACCAAGGCAAACTCGCGAGCCTTGCTCCTTTCTGTCTTGTTCTACTGCATTGCAAGCACGGGGTTAGAGAACGGCGGTTGCAGGGAAAAAGACGAATGAACATGCCTTCTTGAGCTCTTTCTTCCTCATGGCCTTGCCTATTACGAAGCATGCATTAAATCAGAATGCAAGACAACAATAATACGTACGATAAGCATCAGCAGGATTCAGGCTCTTTCCTTTGCCCATAATGTTAATGCTCAAGTTGTTCAATTCACTGTTCAGCTGATCGGCGCGGTACCGGTCACGTGACCCAACAGGGAGTCAGTCGTCGAACACGGAATCCGTGCTTTGTGGTGGTCAGCTTCCTCACTGCGAGGGAACTACCCCCACCGCTGGGACTAACGAATCAGAACATCACCCGCGATCCCAACGGCAACGGAGACGACTTCTCGGCCCAGATGACCAATGCGCTGGCAGTTGCACAGATTAGCCCAAAGCGACCCTCAAAGATAACTTCAACTCAGTCTTTGAATCATCTTCTCAACTTCACCCTTCCACCTAGGCAGACCCACCCTCAAAGCTTGCCCAGACGCGGAAAGAAGCCTTCCTGTCATGGTGTATGGAATCAAGGGAGTGAGCCTTTCCTTTACTAGCATCGTTCAACATATATGTGACATCACGCCCAGGATTCGTGAATGCTCAGTATCGGTTTGTCATGAATCCCACTGGAGACTATACTGTGCACTTTGCGGACCCGGATATGTATGTTCCGTACTGTGGAGCGCTTCAAGCGAGATTGACTTTCCCAGCTTCTTCCAATGGCAAGATATACTACAGGTTATTATATCGCGCACGTCTGCCCTTGCGCTGGCCAGTCCGGGAAGCGGTGAAGTGCGTGGACAGGATGAGGGTCTTACTAGCTGTCCTATCTGCCTTTCCTCTCCTGTTGCTCCCCGCATGACCGAGTGTGGTCACGTCAGTACGACAGCTCCATTTCCGAATCCTTGGCTGATGATGTCCATAGGTATTCTGCTTCCCTTGCATCCTGCACTACTTGGGCGTTTCGGATACTATCAAATGGGCACGTTGTCCGATATGTTTCGACTCGATCAACGAGAAGCAGCTCAAGAGCGTGAAATGGTACGATCCCCCGACGGAAGCTGAAGGGCGCTCGCCATCTACACGGGCTATCGATGAAGGGCCTTCTTTAACGAATTCTTGGATGCGCATGCGTCTCATACAACGTCCCCAGATCACTACCTTGGCCCTCCCTCGCTCCCGTACTTGGCCGTCCGAGTTACTTTCCCCTCATCAAGCTCCATTTCATTTCCTACCTGATGTCTACAGCTTTTCCAAATTCATGCTCGCTACGCCGGACTACGTGATTGCGGATCTAACAAAGGATTTGGATGCTCTCACCGTAGAGCGCCGTGACCTGGCTACCATAAACGACGAGATCAGTATCCTGTTTGTAGATGCCGCTGTGGACAAATTGCGCCACCAGATTTTGAAAGCAGCTGCTCTAGAGTCTCCTCAACTTGCCAGCGCAATTGCAAAAGCTCGCGCACAGTGCGAAGAGCTTGAGCGCCAACGTGCCATGATCACCAGTCGATCCGAATCTCGAGATGCTTCAACGAGCGCATTGTCTGATGCTCCTGACGCTTTCTTGTCTGTCCAGCAGCTTCCCAACTCTCGGACTTCTTGGGCGACCACTCCCACCCCCCGTGCCACTTCCCTACCAGAATCAGAGACCCCACCATCCAGCCGAAACCATAGACAACGCCGTAATTTGAACCCCCCGCCTCCCTCCACGCAGGCGTACTACTATTACCAAGCGGCCTCTGGGCTCCCGGTGTTCCTTCATCCCCTCGACATCAAGATCCTCTTCTCCCACTTCAGCAGCTACGCTTCGTTTCCGAACGAAATCACGATCCGCGTCGAATCCGCCGTGGCAGGCAGCGTGAATGATGACCTCCGCAAGCGGTGCAAATACCTTGCGCACATGCCCGAAGGAGCCGACGTAGTCGTCGTCGAGGCCGACCTCGAAGGCGTTGTCGGCAAGCAAGGACTGAAGGATTTCGAGGGTGCACTGAAGATGCGTACAGCGCGGCGGAGGGAGAAAGAGAAACGAGACGACCGAGCTCGTGCTCGCGCCGAGGAGAAGGCGAAGGAAAGAGAGAGGTTACTTTCCCGGGAGGCACCTGTTACGGTGAATAGTGTGAGCGTGACGCCGTCACCGACGACCAAAGTCGAGGAGATACCTAGTTTCGATCCGGTGCCTCAATCCACGTCAGGCGCGTGGGGTTCAAGGAGCTTTGCAGCTGCATTGCATTCATCTCCAGCCTCGCACCTGACGTCGCAGAACAAGAACGCTACGCCTGAGGTCGACGAGTGGGATGCAACATGGCACGAATTCGAGGAACGAAATGGAGGTCGTAAGAAGCGTGGCAACAAGCTTGTTCTGCTCGGTGGGGGCGTAGCTGGGCGTCGACGTTAGACACACCCGGGGGAAGAGAATTAAGGTCACCAGTTCATATGACTATCTAACCTTACATTTTTGCAGCTTGCATGATTGCACGCGTTAGTTCAGACGTATCATTACTGACAACGCAAGACAGGGAATATTTGTGTGTAAGATATGTTGGCTGAAATGAATGTGTGGAAATGATATCTGGAGCAAGCGAAAAACCTCCATTCCTGATTCCCCGTTGGAAGGATCAACGTCCTTTACTGGACAGAACCATAGCCTTTGGGACAATTCTCTTGTGCAATGCTAGAGGAGCCGCTACGAATGTAGCAAATCCTCGCAGCAACACACTCTCCGGTACAAGGTGGCGACAGCACGGAGCTTTTGCCTTGGTATTTGTTCCAAACATCCTGCGGAGAGATGCGTGAGCCACCTTTCCGGGGTCACCGTGTTGCATACATACCGACACCAACGAAGAATTTGTTTCCATTTCTGGGGAACATGGATGAGCGAGGTCGGAGACGAGAGGGACATGGCACTCACGCTCAGTAACGAGGTGCCACCACGTTGCGTTCAAGGGATCATTTGCACTCCAGGCTATATTACGACCATACGCCTCACGGGCACTGTACTCGAAATCGAAGGAAGGACCGTAGGATTGAGAGTCAAGTGCACTGTATTTGTCCACGGAACTTATCCATCTTTAAACCGATAAGCCGTAGTGTTCACAGGCATTCAGAGCGTGGACGACTCACGTGTAGGCATCGAGGACTTCAAATGTCTGCAGAGTGCTTAATATTAGAATGATCGTGGCAAGGATGCTTCCGTACCCCTGAGTCAACCTCATACATCCTAAACCCAGCATTCAGGTTGGTGAGGGGAGTCAAAGAGGGCCCCATCTATTTTGGGTAAGCCGAGTCACGAGAAATCGGTGATTTTTTACATACCCAGGACAACGTCTGGGCCGTTTCAGCACTGGAGCTCGTACCATTTTTGGCGTAGAAGATCTTGACAAAGCAGTGGTATACATACACCATGAAGCATCGGGGGAAGCACTTACAGACATCTCATCTTCGTGCATGTGACCCCAGAAAATGTCTACATGAACGGATCAATGAGTCTGTTGTTGTGATAACAGAAGGGTTCAGCCACATACTAGCAATCACATGGGGGGAATACCGATCGACACTATTACTATGAGTCAGGACACCGACTGAGACAGATCTGGGATCAATTACATTTGGTAAACTATAAAAGCATCACGATCAGTTGTACAGTTGCTAGAAGGAAATGCCATTACTAACATAGATTTGTCGGGTTAAGCAGTCCATTTGTGCCATCCCAACCGCTAGGAACATGTCCAATGATCCATGCTATATTCACATTAACTTCGGAGAGTTCCAGATGCATAGCACACTTACCACGATCACCTGCATCTTCTGCCAATTGTAGCTCATCTGTGAGGAATCTCATCATGCCAGATGTATCAGGATGAGAGGCATTGATATAATTAAAATAGTTTGCTCTGTTAGATCTGATAAGGGGAGGTGATGTCTGTATTGTGTAAAAAAACTCACCGATACCCTAGAGTTGTCAAGAACACATTAGTCACCACCATTTGACACATCAGCCAGACTCACACAAATTGGTGTTCAAGCTGATAATCCTTAATCCATCTACCCGTCTGATCATATACGCTGCGTAATGCGCCCGCGAGTATTCGACCTCGGCAGCTGGCAGCCAACCTTGATATTCCCAAAGGGCAGTGACATGATCATACAGCCTATTTGGGAACTTCGGTCTTTATTGTCGCAGGGCATGCGACTGACGCACCAACTGAATTGGCCACCTAGGTCACCATCTAAAGAAAGTGGGGCCGCTAAATCGGAGGGGTAACTGTCATGATTCCCAAGCGTTGCGTAAACCGGACCCAGTCCTAACATGCGTTTGATAAGATCGAACAGAACGACCTATTACGTAGGAGGTGAGAAATGTCCAAAGGAAAGCTGAATTGTATTACTTCCGCATATTCATTGTAAGCCCTTGGCGACCAGTGAGCAAGAGACGCAGAGTGGAAGGACTGTTGCACACACCTGGACAACTGGTAATCCGGATCGTGTGCGACTAGGTCACCGGTTAACAAGGTGAAATTGAAACCAGTAGTCTCTGTTCCTGTCAAAGGTGGGATAGCCTCCAATACAGCCGCAATGAGGGCATATGGTGAATCACTGACGGGGAATTCCAGTGGAAATTTAGCGTTGTCAATAATGGTGTTTGACTCACCAGAGGAAGTATCCGAAACGGGGAGCGGGGAGAATGGGCGCATGAGGGCTATGGGAGTTGTACGCATTCTCACGGCAGCATAGCCCGCTGGTACAATTAGCCTCAGCACCATTCGCATAACCTGTCATGTGAATAAACATAAGGCAAGTAGTCAATTCATGACAAGCATCTCACGAGGATCAATGTGGAGGTCGGACAAGTGCAACACCTTGAGACGCTGTCCAGTGGGTTTCTTTGGGGGAGGGAGTGGATTGGGCTTTGGTTTGGAAAACCAGCCACTGAGATCAAGGGGTGAAGTTGTCGGAAGGGGACACAATCGCAGGAATTCGGAACAAATAAGCTGAGGGGAGGGTAAAGGCAGTTTGTCCGAGAGATGCAAGACGTGATTACTGACCTCGCCATCATACCCCCCAACGTCGGCATAGGAAAGAACTTGGGTGAAAATTGGACCAAGAGCGAGGGGGCCGTAATTCGCGACACAACTGGAGGAGAAATTGAAGTACTCGCATAGGGCCACCGCGAGATTTGGACCCTGGTCAGGAGCAGCCAAAGCAAGAAACTTTGCGACTTCAAGTGAAGCTTGACAACCTGCACATTTGTTGTTTGCAAATACAGCATTGCTAGCAATCGACTTGATCTGGGTAATAGCTTGTTGTAAAAGCTGGGAAGGTGACGCAGTTGGAGGGAGGGGGTGAGGATCTACGGTGTTATTCTGAAATGATGCTGAGATGAGACTAGACCAAAGACGGTAGGTGGAGTAATACCTGAGGGATATTATTTGGGTCCGTCAACGGGAAGGGAAAGGTCTTGTGCTAGGGACGAGGAAGGTTAACTCTTGGTCACTCTCAACGGGATGGGTCTGACTTACAGTGACGGGGTCGGAAATGACGGGCTGTGGTTGGGCAGTAGTCGCAGTAGGATCATTGTAGTATTTGGAATAAAGAGAGGTAGGGAAGGCGCCGGGGACAGTATACGCTGATGGTTGACCATTTACAGTGGCCAGCAGATAACACACGACACCAGCAAGAAGTTGCATCCGAGGGCGGCATGCAGGCATCTTGTTGGTGATGGTAAGTACTCACCGCTATTTCTTTATGTAAATGCGAACGTCCACCGCTAGTCCAGGGTCTTTTTACGACATTAGTTGTGCGACGAACGTGCATGTATAACGTTAGCTGCTTGTGCGGGGAGCTCACGATGGTCGTCTTAGATAGCTCCAAGGTGGCCATCGCGTGCACACCGTTCCGTACGTACGAATCCTCCCAACACCGGCGTGCCAATATTCACTGCAGCGGTGCAGACCTGGCCAACAGGATGCAGACACAAATATGACATAGCAAGACAGCAGTAAATCATGACCTATGGTACAAGATGTATTCGGAATTATTCCATCACAACGGGTCGCAATTGGACGATAAAATATCTGTGCGGCAAACAGGGTCAAGTGACTGAGAGTGAATGCATAACCCACTCGACCCTGGCAATTGAACGACTCGAGGACGACACACAGTGGTTAACGGACGCGACCCGAAGTGTTCCATTTGCACAAGCTAGTTTGGCTGGGGCAGGTACGTGACAGGATGGAGTGGAGAAACGCCTAGCTGATAGGCTGGCCACCACCCTGACCTTGCCGTGACGGGCTTCCGTCAGTGGACAATATGCATCGATTGGCGACACCCACCTGGAGACACTATGCACTGCATGGGGACGGTCAATTGTGGGATATTGATCTCTGTGGATGAGACACAAAGGAGTCGGACTCCGTTCTTCTCCGAGACGCCTCCCCTTCCCTGCGAGCGGTTTTGTTACGGGCCTTCTCTTCGGCCAACCTTCTTGACTCTGTCCAGAGCCTGAGGGTGTAGTCATGGAGAGAGCGAGAATACGACTGGAAAGAGTCTTGGGCATACTCGGAGTGAGACACAGTGAACGCGGCTGGCGGTTCTGAGAACATGGAAGGATTGTTGGTCGTAAGGGAGAACAGAAGTGGGGGGAAAAATGGAGGTGACAATGGATCTTATAAGCGTCTCGGATCAGTGGACTGCC
The DNA here is from genome assembly GCA_037178675.1 of Scleroderma bovista. Classification (NCBI taxonomy): domain Eukaryota; kingdom Fungi; phylum Basidiomycota; class Agaricomycetes; order Boletales; family Sclerodermataceae; genus Scleroderma; species Scleroderma bovista. The sequence goes on along the minus strand of JAYMGJ010000006.1, from coordinate 68,752 downwards.
CGCAACAATATGCCATGACATTCGCTGTTCCACACGACGGAGACTTGCTTTTCTCGGGCAGATAACACACAGTTGAGACTCGCCTCTGTAGCTTGGTCTGGCCAGCGGTTCCATGATCAGCATAGCAACTCTGAATTGCAACTCATTCGAGGTAGAGAGTGCCATTAGATAAACGACTCCACTGATCCGCTTTTGGATATGTTCTCTTGACTACACCGCCACGTGGCCCTTCGTCTGCAGCGACCAAGTGTAAGTTCTGACGAGCTAGGATGGTTAGCACTGCCCTCAGACATGTACGCACGCAATGTCTGCTTCCATTGATCTCTCCCTCATCGGATGCCCAAGGCAACAGCGGCAACAACCCTGCAACAAGCACAGACAGAGGCATTGCTCACACTCCTCAATCTAAATAACCCATCTGAGCAGAGCACAACCCCAGCAGCCAAGTCTTCAGACCTTTCGAAAATTCCTTCTTCAATCGCCCCCCTGGTATGGAAGGTCTTGGTGCTCGACCAGCAAACCAAAGATGTCTTCGCGACTGTCCTTCGTGTCCAAGATCTCCGTGATGTTGGAGTCACACTACACGTGTACTTACATCTTCCCAATCTATAGAGTCGATAAGCAAGCTAACGAAATGCTAGTCAGCTGCATTCCACGCGTCCCCCCTTACCTGATGTCCCTGCAATATACTTCATTTCCCCTACATTGGCCAACATCCGTCGTATAGCTGAGGATCTAGACAAGTGTCTATACGAGTCCTTCCACCTCAACTTCGTCGAACCCTTGCCACGAGCACTTCTAGAAGACCTTGCAGCCTCCGTGGCTAGCGCAGCCACTGGCGAGTTGGTGGAGCAGGTTCGCAGGTAATTTCTCACAAATTAATTTACACTTGACAACCATGCGATAGGTCGTTGATCAATATCTATCGTTTATCGCTCCGTCATCTTCGTTATTCTCCCTGCTTTCTCCACCCCCTCCTCAGCAACCTGGGCCGTCTCCACCTAAACCTCACTACTCCTACAAGCTCCTCAATTCCCCAGCTTCGACCGAACAACAGATAGATACTGAGGTCGAACGAATAGCAATTGGTCTATTTAGCGCCGTCGTCACGGCAGGTTTGTTGTCAGCACACGTGCCCCCTCGTATGGAGTCGCTCAAATTAGATACACAGGACATGTGCCCATCATCCGTGCTCCCAAAGGAAATGCGGCAGAAATGGTAGCGAGAAGACTCGAGGTCAAAATACGAGACGCATTACTCTCCTCGTCACGCACCCAAGGGACGACGACCTCCCTGTTCTCTCAGGATTCATCTGGACTGTCCAATTTGCAACGTCCTCGTAAGCTTTCCATCGATCATGCTTGTTATTGCTAAATCAAGTTCTGTAGTGCTCCTCATTCTCGACAGAAATGTCGATCTTGTACCTATGGTCTCTCATGGATGGACATACCAGGCCCTCGTGTCCGACTGTCTGGATATGAAACTCAATCGTGTCATGGTGACACAGCCTCAGCAACGCTCTTATGATCTGGACTCAAAGGACTTCTTCTGGGCCAAGAACGCGGCGAATCCGTTCCCTCAGGTCGCAGAAGAGATCGACGCTGAATTGAACAAGTATAAGCAGGACGCCGCGGAGATCACGCGTTCAACAGGTATCAGCGATGTGAATGACATTGCACAGTTGTGAGCTTCCTTCACTTTTTTTTAGTTGCAGTCACATTTTATCTGGCATGGCAGGGACTTGTCGTCAAATGCGGCGCACTTGAAGACTGCCATTACACAACTCCCGGAACTGACTGCACGCAAGGCGACACTGGATACCCACATGAACATCGCCACTGCACTGCTGGAACAGATCAAAAAACGTGGTCTAGATGAATTATTCAGCCTCGAAGAAGCTATCAACAAACACGTTCGTCTGTCATGCTTACTGTTCATTTGTTATGGAACTCATCTACTATTCCAGACGGTGGCGTCGATCCTGGAAACTTTGCGTGCGCCTAGGCAAGATGGTGCTTTCGCGCCTGAAGATAAGCTCCGCCTCGTCCTGGTCTTTTACGTCTCTTCCCCTGAAAACGTGGTGTCAAAAGATGACATTGCCGAACTCGAGAAAGAATTGAAGAATGCTGGAGTGGATACCGCGGCGTTCGAGTACGTCCGCCGTATGCGGGATATTTCCCGAATGACTGTGCCTATGGCCGTCGGAGGAACTTCGACACCAGTTCTCGGAAGCGGGCAGGGTGAACTCTTCCGTGGCTTCACGGCGCTTGGTAACAGGGTGAGTGATGGTTCCAGCGAGGTTATTCCTTCGATTGGCCTTAATTTTATCTTCGACAGTTAACAGATCGACTGAAAGAAGGTGGTCTCGAAAATCTCATCTCGGGCGTGAAGAATTTCCTTCCTGCGAACAAGCTGTTCCCTGTGACCCGTCTTACGGAAGCACTGATGGACCCTTCTGCAGCGTCCAACCAGTCCTTGGCCGAAACAGACGAATATGTCTTCCTCGACCCCCGTGGACCTCGACACACTCAACCAGGAACGGGTATAGCTGGTGGTACCAATGTGGCGGGCGCTCCACCTGGTAATGGACGAGCTAGACGAATGGCTTTCGCCGAAGGCATGGTCTTCGTTGTTGGGGGAGCGAGCTACGTCGAGTACGGTAATCTCGAGGAATGGGCTGCAAAAACTGGCAGGCGATTGACTTATGGCGGAACTGAGATTATTGATCCAGGAGCATTTCTCACCCTTCTTGGCGATTTGGGCAGGGTAAGCTCATGATTGATATGGACACTCGTGTAATCGATAAGCTAATACATGATACGTGAACGGATACAAATCACCAGCGCAAATGACAGAGCAGGGAGAACAAAAATGTAAGTTTGAAATACAAGTCTGGAAAGCTCACTACCTCCTATTGTCCGAACGCCTTGCGAGGAGCTGCACCATACGGATGCTGCGGAAGGCGTGTTAACCCGGTATCCATCACAGCACGGTGGACTCACAAGATGTTAAGCATGTCCAATTCGAGGGAAATAGCCTCCTTCACGGGGTCTCGTGTGATCAGACCCATTTGCGCGGCTCGCGCATGTTGCAAAATCTTTTGGGTGCTTATGGCACAAATTCATAAGTAATAGAGGGCCTGTAATGAGCTTGTGCTTACTCGTAAAGTACAAAGCCACCAAAAACGGCTAGGCCTCCGTAGATCGACAAGGACTCGGCGATAGCCAGGCCCCGTAGGCCAAGGGGAAGGGCCATGGGGGCCAGAGAGCTAAGCGCCACGACAGTCACACCAGCAAGAAGTGGGCCGCCCATATAAAGGTACTTCTCGGTTCTGTCTTCAAGTAAATAAATGCGATACCACGAGGGGAGAAGTAGACGCACTGAGCAGTGGCACCGACATAGGACAGTGAGCCTACCACTCCACATGTATAGAGTGCGGCACGGGAGAGTAATGCTGGACTGAAAAAGAAGAAAGGGCTTAGAGTTGCACCTTGGCAGACGTTAAACGCCTCGACTAATTTCAGCTTGCGACAAACTGCATGAGTGCCCTACTTACCGTCCAGAAAAGGTGTTTTTGTACGGTGTTCTCGGGGGCAGTGTAGTACACCCCCATCATGGTACCGATGCTCCCAGCGAGACTCACACCAAGAACCAACCCTGTAAGAGGCATCCGTACACAACAAGAAAAATGCTTGCGTTGACCTCGGACTCACATGGATTGGCTGCCATGATTCTGAATGTAGCTCCAGACCTGAACATGCCCCTCGCGGTCAGTGCGGTAAGGATAAGACCAGCCCCAGTGTACTTGAAGCTATCGTGAAGATATGACCGCTCGGCAGGGCTCAACGGATCTCTCGTATCTCTGTTCAAGAAGGCTTCTGCGAGGATTACAGTTCCGGCGACGGCCGCCTACACGAATATCAAACTGGAATCAAATTGCGCAGCTGTAATGACCTACAGCTGTAATTCCGAATCGCTTCCACGCCTCCTCTGATGAAGCTGTGGTGACCGCATGTGTATCTGTTGTGATAGAACGAGCGAAAAGCCCGGGTGCCAACAAGGAAGAGCGCTTTTGTGCGACATTCCTCAATGTGCTGAAGCTTGACTTGGGCAAGGTGGCTGAGAATACAGGGGCTCTGGATCGTGCACCAACCACAAAAACATGGCGACACACTGCTGGCTTGAGCGCGCTGGACAGTCCGAAGATCAGCATGGCGAACCGTATCGGAGAGCGACACCGTCGAATAAGAAAATCGCGGTCATTGAGCTGTGCATTGACGTCACGCCAGACTGACTACGTCATCCTTCGGCACGTTATGTAGGAAGCACAAAATAGTACACTACGAGTACTAAACATCACTCTTGGTTTGCATGAGAGATAACTTTGTTGGGTCAATGACGACAACCGCACGATGCTCTGTGGCAAGAGCAATAAGACTAGTTTCTCCCCATTTCTTCCAGTCTATCTCGAAAATGCCCGACTTCACGCCAGAAGACCATGACCATATTTTCTCGCCAGTCTGGAGATTATTAGTCTTCTGTGTCATGGTGGAAAAAGCATACTGACTTTAACATCGTACATGAATAGATGGCCATCGCCGCCACCAGTTACCAGCTGGGACCCATCAGGACTGAATGAAATTGAATAGACATACTTGGTATGATCCGTAAATACTCGTAAGCAGTCCCCCGTAACGGAATCCCACAGTCGCGCTGTTAGATCAAAAGAAGCCCTGCGAACAACGAAATAAGCTGGCAAAACTCTCGAGTGCTCACTCGGAGACATACGTGGCGACGAGCTCGTGAGCCCCCGAAACGATGGCGGGACACCACTTAACGGAGGTAACGCATCGTGTGTGACCCATTAAGACCACGGGGACAGGTGTCTCGTCTGCGACGGTTTCTAAATTCCAAATTCGTGCAGTGGCATCATCCGAACAGGAGGCTAGACGAGTCCGAGATGGGTTGCACTTTATCATGGTCAGCTCGCCAGTATGACCCCTGTGCCAAAATCTGTGAGGATGCGTTGACAGCGAGCATAGAATCACAACAAACCTGAGCGCATATAATGACTTGGTTGAGTAGAGAGAAACAATGTGAATCACACGGTCGCTTCCACCACTAGCAAATGTGAAATCATTAAGCCATTCCACATCTAGACAACAAGCTTCCAACGAATGCCTCATGAATGCTCCATAAGAATCTATGGGATGAAAGCAGACCTTCGTGATCTCGATATTGCCGATATAGCGTCTTGCTTTTCACGTCCCATACACACGACGTATTGTCTAGGCTCGCGGTAACTATCCATTGGCCAGTGGGTGAGAACTTGGCGGCAAACACTGGGCCCTGCATAGCGTTAGCAAGTAGAAAGAATGTAGTAGCTGCTCTCTACTTTGTGATGATCATCAATCATGTGCGTTTTGCCTGATGCATGGCATATCCGAAGCACCGAGTCATATGACCCAATGGCTACAAGTGACCCGTCATGATTCCAGTCCAGGGAGGTTAGATCAGCTTGAGAATTGTTGGTGAGACTGAGCTTCATGGTAGGGAGTGGTGGATAGTTAAGTGACATATCGTGCGGGGCAATGGGGATATCCCAATAGATGACTGTGGCATCCCGCGAACTAGGAAAGGGTAAATAATGGTCACCAGACCAGGCATATTGCCTACCCAGTTATCAAGCTTCCTGGGATCACTGGATTCCAGGAAGCCACAAAAACCTGAACACACTTGTTGACCGGGACTGAATTGCCTTTGGGAAGAATCTTACCTCTGAAGCATGGGCTCGCAATACGCATATTCCCTCTGCTTTGTGATCCACGACCGAAGAGACTCGTTTTGATCTGTGTTTTTTGACAGCACTCTCGGAAAGTGACGGTTGCAGCTCAGAGGGCGACTTCCCCTCCTTCGGGGTCGTCTTGGGTGAAGCTGTGTAGGAAAGTTCTCGTGACAAGAGCCTGTCGTGAAACGAAGAACGCACTGTCAATGCTCATTGCTGACTCCTTCTCTTCAGCTTCCTTCCTAGCACGTTTTTCGACGCGTCCGTCCTCGCTAAAGGGCGTAGCAGACTTTCGTTTGCTAACACTATCTCCTGCTACATTTAATGAGCCTGATTGGCCGTTGATTCGTGTGGGTTCGGAAGGCTCTTCAGCATCGGCTGAGCAGACATGGTGTTCTAGAAGAGAGAAGCTGGCTTTGCAGTTGGTTGCAAGGCTGTCACTCCTCCAGTGGGCCTCTACCTCGCTGTAAAAAAGGGCTTTGCCGAGAAGTTCGACCAACTCTCCACGCGGAACGGGTTTCTTGATGTGTTGAGAGTGATCAAGACGGGCCTCCATACGAAGAGTGAACGCGGAATGTTGAAGGCCTGAAGGGGATAAGAGTGTGCGTAACGAGCATCACATGTAGACAAACCAGAATCCTGGAAATAGGCAAGGATGAGACAGTTGACTTCATCCGCGGTGATGGTAATGGGGGCCTTCATGTTGAGAGTAGAATGCGCGGCGGAGTTGGAAAACAAAGATGTCTTGAGTTAACAGCAGTCCATCACCATGGCAGATGAGTCTACCTTTGACGTCGTCGACACGCCGTCCGATGACGACGACCGGGCGTACGAAAGTCCTGACGCTTGTCTTGATGATGACGAGGACGCCTTTGAGCTGGAGATCGACAATGACGATGGCCCTGCTGTACCGGGCGACAATTCCTCAATATCGCAGATTTTGCGATGTAGGCACTTTAATGATAGTGCCAATCTGCCGCTAAAATATTGTTCCTTTGTTCCAGACCTGTTCGACCTGCAGCAATTGCAACCTAGCGAGCCGTCTCAGCGAACTACGACGACGTGGCCATATGGTACTATTATGGGATTGTTTCATGGTGGTGGATCGGCCTCTATTGCCGAGGGAGACGACGACGACGACGACGACGATTATATACCGGGAGTTTACCGTTCAACGCCTTGGTATGAGCAGTGGTTTTCCCCGCACGAGGAACCCCAAGTAGCCGGAGTAAACCTCTTGTTGAGCGGTGAATTTGGCCGTGTTATCAACCACCTGAAGACGCAGAAGGGACATAAGAACGTTTCCCGGGTTCTCCTGGACAGATCCTCCAGGGGGGATGGTATTCAAAGAGAGGAATTGATGGGCGTGAGTACATAACATCTGGAGGAATGGCTACCGGTATGGAAGATCATTCCACAGGATCTCATACCAAACAGCAATGGAACCGCGGTCGCCTCTCATGGGGCCAACCTTTATGTTGGCCAGTTTTCGCGAGGTGCTTTCACTAAGTTCTTTACTCTTCCCACTGACTGACCACAGCGAGTACGTAGACTCATCATTCTATTATACATGTAGTCAAGGTAGGTACGGGTTAGGACCCCAAGGTTTGCAAGTTAATTTTGTGTGTAGATTTCCGTCTCCAAGTATATGATATGGCAGCACCACCATTGAAGCGCACTAGACGACGCCAACGCATCATGCGACCTGCTACATCTAACTGGAATGACAATGATCACGACAACGAGTCTACACTCAAAGTACTCAAAATTATTCAAGGTCACCGAGGTAGATGGACAATCACCGATTCCCACTTAAGTCCAGACAATGAAAGGTAGGTTGCACGAAGTGGACAGAGATCCCGGACCATTGCTCAATCATATTTATAATAGGCTAATTTACTCCTCAATTGTGAGCAAAAGCTCAGTTAGGGACTACCTTCGTGCTCATGGTTTTCAGACACCAACGGTATATATGGCCAGTACATTAGATTCTTCCACTGTACAGACGCCGATACGGTTTGCTGACCAACCACGACGACAAGCTCGCTCCTTATGGGGTCACTACGATGAAGATGCTTTCGGAATTTGGAGCTGTAGATTTTCTGCTGATGGCAATGAAGTAATCGCCGGAGGTAGTGGCCACATTTTTGGTATGTTCGGGTGTTTGATTTAAACATTTGGTTAAGTTTCTTTCAGTATATGATCTTTTGGCAGACAGGAGAACAGTAAAAATTGATGCTCATGAGGATGACGTAAATAGTTGTTGCTGGGCTGACTCTTCATCGGGAAACGTGCTGGTCAGTGCTTCCGATGATACTTTTATCAAAGTCTGGTAAGTTGGTCGATCCTGGTCACGGTCCATCTGCGGATGCCGTCCAACAGGGATAGACGTTCGTTGGGAGCGTCACCGAAGCCGTCAGGTATTCTAGTGGGACATACAGAAGGTATAACCAACGTATCAGCCAAAGGGGATGGTAGGTACATCATCTCAAACGGAAAGGACCAAGCTCTTCGGTTGTGGGATCTGCGCAAAATGTGCAGCAGTGATAACTTTGACAAGATCTGCGACAGGGATTTCAGAAGTCCTAACTATGATTACAGGTAAGTCCGGTTTACACTGTTTACAGCTGATTCAACATCATCAAAGATATGGGCATTATCCCAAGCCCACATACCGTGCGCACCCGAATGATTGCAGCGTAATGACCTACCGAGGTCATGCTGTCTTGCGAACGCTCATTCGCTGTAACTTTAGTCCTGCGGAGACCACCGGTGGCAAATACATATATTCTGGTTCCGCTGATGGAAGGATCCACGTGCGTATTTATCACGTCCACAATCAATGGTAAACTGCACCAAGTGGTTTATACAGATCTGGTCACTCGATGGCCGTATCGTCCAGATCCTAGATCGTGCTCAGACGTTGCCTATGTCATTTGAGCCATCTAGTCCTGAACCCGATCCATCAACTGGATCTCGTGAGACCGTCTGTGTTCGTGACGTTAGTTGGAGCTCAATGGTAGTGTTTTTTCCGCGGGTCATACATCCCTCAGCTTATGTGTCTATAGGAACCTGTTTTGATGAGCGTAGGTTGGGAAGGCTCGCATGTTGGGGGAAGTGTTGTAGCGCGTCATGAGTGGAAAGGACTTTCCAAGATGTCGCACTCCCTGGAGGACTGGACTGAGAAATTGCGAGTTGAAGACCAGACCCGACGAACACGGAGAAGAATGTCTCAAAGGTTTCCGTCCGACAGCGATGTCGATGAAGACTAGATCTAGTGTTGTGTTTTAGATCGTTCCGTGTAACGTTATGTATTATGTAAGACTCTGACTTGGAGAAACCCCTTTAAAGAGTCGTGCTTGTCGAGCGCCTGACTTCGGTTTCTTTCCTGTAGGAACCAAGCAGTTGATGGCCACCGATGCGCAGCTGTTTGGGTTCCCACCGGGGTACTTCGTAATTCGATCCCTCGCAACTGGTCGCCTATGGGATGTCAGTGGAGATGCAATAGAAGACGGGACGGAAGTCGTCCTCTGGCCCGAAAAGGAGCACTCCCTTGTTGAAAGTGAGCGCAGAACGGTATACCTTTGTCCAGTCTAACCCAGGCATTGACAGGCTTGAGGAACCCGGACGCCAACAATCAGGTTTGACGCCCACTGCTGGAGCAAGCTTACCCTCGGTTCACGTCCATTATTCTGTAGGTTTTCTTCATCGATTCGTCCGGGGCGCTATGCTGTAGGGCTTCGGGCCATGCTATCGACGTAGAGGGTAAGCAATCATTTAGGTTAGACGTCCTTGCATAGTGTTCATGCTGTAGTTGACTTCAAGACATTGAACGGCTCGTCCTCAGGCATCGAAGGCCGGTATCAAAGCCATATCCAAATGCCTATTCCCACCCGCTTCCACGATTTTCATACAACTCCAAAACACGGGAGATTTCGGTTTCGTTCACATGTGATCCCGCATATCCTCCTGCCGGAAATGCCACAGGCACTTGGAGACAGAGGACATATATCATGTCTGCAATACCCATGCAAAAGCCCCGTTCACTTGTTGACGATGCTTCTGCATTCCTATCATCTGCAGTGGCGGCGCCATTTTCGTTTTTTTCAGCCAGCAGGCGACCTGTTGGTCCCAAAGCAACGCCTGAAGATGTAATTAGTGGGAACATTGATATAGCGGGAGATGACGTTTTGGAGCAGGATAGAGGGGAAGAGGGGGAAGTAGACGACTCTCTGGAGCTCATGAGGAAACTTCGTATCCTTTCCATCGTGCCAGGGGACTCACAGCCTGAGGGGATCAACGCCAGAAGGCGAAGACAGTGGGAAATCCTGACTTTAAGAACTACCGCTGCTTCTCGTCGAAGATGATAGCAGGGTTTCTACCATTTCAAGATGCATCTGTATCGTACCATGTTCCAGTCTAACCTCCCTATTCCATGTAACAGTCACAACAGTGCTCAGGTATTTATTTGAAGCAGCGTTGAGTGCACCAGCTCCAAGGCCGGCAGGTACTGAAGCCCAGCCAGTTATCGCCGCTGTAAAAGTACCACCATAAGCCTGACCTTTGCATGTAGCCAAGAGACATGGCTATCGAAGTACGGAACACAGGTGGATCACACATTCTCAGGCCCACTAGCCATGGTGGGCCGTCGTTCATGTACAGATAACGAAATCTACCTGACGACGTATATAGCCGACTCGGAGGTCACAGGTATGACTGTAGCAGACGTTATTCATGATTTCCTGAATCCTCACCCTGGTCTGTGAGGGGCCGTCGAAGGTACCATTAATACTCCCAGGTGGGTGGCCTGGCCATGACTAGTAAATATGTCGTATCAGGCTGAATCAGGTCAACTGGCCAAGGGTTCTGCCGACGCAGGCGTCATCCTGAGTACATTGTATAAGTATTAAGACCATAGCTGCATCCTCAAATCAATGTGAGTGATAGCCAGAAAAAAATTCGGTTGGTATGTAAGTGATCCGGGGAGATGACTTCGCTAGGTAAAACAGAGACGCTGACTTAGACATGTCTGCACCACTGTTATTCTCCACCATCGAGGTTTCCAGACAAGCATTCTACCGGACGGCCCTCTCATATGCCATCGTCAATATCAAACCCATAGTCCCAGGTCGTAAGTCGCCGTGTGGTGGTCCTCGCCCCAGCAACGCACTGCTTCCCACCGACAGACGTCCTTGTGATCCCAACACGAGTGGTCCCGAGACTCGCAGACCTCACGGGAGCCGAGCTGACTTCCATCATGGCATCTGTCCAGACAGTAGGCAAGGCGATCGAGAAGGCGTATGGTGGTGACGCCCTCACGGTAGCTTGCCAGGTATGTATAACTGATCAATTGATCCATACCCAATACATATGTCTGAGATTATCTTAGGACGGAAAAGCTGCAGGACAGTCGATTCCTCACGTTCATTTCCACATCTTGCCCCGAAAATCCAGGGGTGATTTATTCTCGCAGAGGATGGACGGCATATACCCTGCCTTGGAAAAATCCGAAGCATCGCTTCCCAAAGACCTTGTAGTAAAGTCAAGTGGCGGACGAGGAGAGTACGAGCCGCTCAGAGTCGACGCTGATGAGAACAGACCAGCACGAACCATGGAAGACATGGAGAAGGAAGCAATTTGGTTGAAAAGCTTGTTCGACAAACAAGATTGAATTCAAGTTCCATCATCTACGAACTGGTAGTGATATAATGCACAACCCGCCTGCATACCTTCAGATAGTACTGTCATCCCATACACTATTGGCTGCTTCATGGCCACATCCGTCAGCATGCAACGCTTCTGTTTTGGAACCTGCGAGGCACAGAACAGGGGTAGGTAAAAGACCCTGTTCACCCAAAATGTCGACAAAGGCAGTCTCGCCGTCAATGTCCTCTAAACCCTCGAACCCGTCCTCAGTGCCTGGATCGCCAGTTACGCGCATCATTCTAACGCCATTCTTCCAAGACTGATGCAACCGATTTAGTATGGCGTTGAGCTGGGCAAGACCCTCAGCCCACCCTTGGTTGAACTCTCTTTGAATGGTGTGCTCTTCTCTAAGGTGGGTGTTGAAAGACGTGCTGAGAGAACGAATGGTTGGAAAAGTCGGGACAATACGAATCTTTGGGACATCCATATTTCGGCGAGCAGTAGGCTCCACCATCACCATTGGTGAGTCTCGTAGCGATATCGTGGCAGTTGCCAAACCACGCCGACCAGGTCTGCACCTCCTTCCACGCGGTTCGCCAGGGTCTTGCTGATGAACACCCTCATTGTCGGCTTGGACACGAGTTGCATTGATCTCCAACCACCCTTTCAGTTTTTTCTCCCTGTCTTTTGCCGCCTTGACAGTCGCCAACGCACACATCCTACCAAGTGCAATCCATTCTCCTTCATGTGATTCACCTCGAACAATAGCGCAGCTGTCCAAGATCAGATGCTTCAAATTTCTGAACCGAGCCACGAGTGCTTCTACGTCCGAGGGACGGATATCGCACGTCGACAGATCCAACATGTTCAAAGCAGATGCTGCGCGAGGAGAGTTGGATATGAACGGTGCAATTTGTCGTGAGGGAATCCGAAGTCGCAAGTTTGGCAGTGTGCAAAGAGTAGGTGAGCATATCAGAGTAGTTATTTGGTTGAGACGAAAGAAGACGAGCGGTTGTGCAAAGTGCTGCATCCGAGCTATCTCAGGGTTCAAGGGATCCTGGACGATCGATAAAGCAGAGAGATTATAAGCTGGCCACCGAGAAAGCGTATGCAGAGAGGTGTCGAAGTATGCACCCTTGCAACCACGTCAATGATTGATTTGTAGCCAAGAACGCATGTACCTTTAGAAATTGATAATATGTAGCTTTCTGTACACTGTGCCCGTCGTTAGTAGTGCCCCGTCTGCTAGCAGATGATGAATGGCCTACTAACTACGGTCGAAAACGCAACGACAAGTAGCGCAAGTCCTCCCGTGGCTTCTCTAGTATATCTTCCAGATGCTCTGGCGCAAAATTCGGTCCGACAAACAGTGTAATCTCGGAAAGGCAGGGAAGGATGGACAGTAGATTCACCACTATATCGGCATCCACAGTCCAAGTCTCCAGTGAGATCGATTTGACCCAACGAACCTCTTGCACACAGCCGCGAAGGCGGCGGTATAATTGAAAAACACTTTCAGCTTTCCTGAGCCGTATGCATTCGAACAGATGATGCAGGGGCACTGGGGACTGAGGGACAGCCCTGGTAAGTGATAGTACAGCTTGCTGCCTTTCCTCGGTGGGAACCTGGGTTAAAATCGCCCAGTATATCTCAGGCGGGAGTTCTGCAAGGTAAGGGATCATTGGGCTCAAGCCGGAGGGGCGGAGGTTAAAGATAACAATTGTGTCCTGCGAAGAGGTGGAGACTATAACTAGTACCTGTCATAGCCCCGCACACCGTCAGGTTACCCAGAAAGTAGCGGTCCAATGATACTGTCCAGTAAAGACGACTCTGAACCTGACCAGCTCAGGTCAAGCAACTCAACGCCCTCCTGCACAACCTCTCTTGTCCTATCCCGATCACCCGGATCGCGAGGGGCCCATACTACAATATGCGCTCCCATGTGACCTGCCGCAACACGCACAGTTGCAAGGTCAATTAATCTCCTCTGCCTGTATGCGCAGAGGAAAGACTTGACTATAGTTTTGACAGATTCCTCACGATGAGGGTGGGACCTCGCGATAAAAAAAAGCTCCGCGCAGTACTGGCCCAAATCTAATCCCGGCAGACCTGTCATCGCCAGTTCCCAATCCAAAACATACAGTCTATCCAGAGCCTCTATAACACCATCCGCTCCCCATCGCAGTGAGACCAAAATATTGCCTGGCCAATAGTCGCCATGGGTCATGACACCCAAAGCTGTCGAGGAGTAGATCTCATTTGTCCTCGTCTCTGCCAGCTTCGAGATGGTGGCCAACTTCTCCTCTTGGATCCCCAGAGTAGGGTTCAGAAGGTGAGGAAGTTTGTCTTCACCTGTCAATGTGGAAACGAGTCGACTATATATCATGAACGTCAAGACCATTTTGCCAGCTTCGTTATTCGTGAACGAGGTCAGGTCAACATCAGGGTGCTCGTTCCACTCATGTATGTGGGCGAGGTACCGTCCAAGTGTGGCGCCGATCTTTTCAAGAAGAGACCTCGGCAGGCTCTCGTCGATTAGTATCTCTTTCAGCGTTCGTAGATCCGATCCAGCGTCTTCGATGATCATCACATGCGATTCCTGATCGAGCAAGCGCAACTTAGGAACCATCACAGTATTGTCATCATCTGGCCTGGGAATCATGTTGGCTAGTCGGAGTGCTTCCGCTTCGAATCTCTGTTTGGTTCTTATGTGAGCACACCATACCTGACACAGGTGGATGCATACCTGACGGTCTGGGGAGAATGGAACTGGAATGGAATCGGCTGCTGCTGCGACGTATGGAGGCGCGTATTTCAGAATGAAAGTCGACATGCCATCAACAGGTGCGTGGAGATGGATCCTGTACGTGAAGTTGGTGTACCCCCCACTCAGCAGATCGACGGTATGGGAAGCGAAGGGGGTATTTTGCAGGTAGGTTTGGATGCCAGCTTCGGTGGTTAGCGTTTCGTCGGTGGGAGTACTTGACATGGTGGGTGAGACCGGGGAAGCGAATCGTTGCGCGTTCTTTTAATATCCATGAAGCGCCCTGATTGGATGGAAACAAAGTTTCATGATACGCTACATGGACCAAAGAAAGTTAGCACTTCGCTCAACCATCATGGATATTTACATACTTCCCCCCTTTCCCTGTTAATTATAGTATGACTCTCCACACAGTCACTGCGTCAAGAATGAGAGTTTGGTTAGCCTCTTCAGACTATGCCAGAAGAACACTGAAAAAATGCGTACATTAGGATATTCAACTTCAGGCTAATACCCCCAATGGGTAATCTGTCCTGTGTTCTCCCGCAGACTGTGGGCGCCTGCTCTTTCCAGAAAGCACTGGCGGGCCAACAACGACCTAATTATGGTCTTGGCAGATTCCTCACGACGTGGGAGGAATCTCGCAATGATATAAGTACTCCAAAAATCCAATCCCAGTAGACCTGTCATCGTCAGTTCCCAATCCAAAACATATAACCCGTCCAGTTTTATTGCACTGCCCGCTGCCCGTTGTAGTGACACCAGAATATTACCCGGCCAATAGTCGCTATGGGTCACGACACCCGAAGCTGTCGAAGAGTGGATCTCGTTTGTCCTCATCTCCACTAGCTTTGAGACGGTCGCCAACTTTTCCTCTGGGATCTCCAGGGCAGGGTCCAGAAGGTGAGAAAGCCTATTATCTTTGCCTGTCAACTTGAATGTGGAGACAAGTCAATCGTGCACTAAGGAAGTCAAGACCATCTTCCCAGCCCTCCTCAAGCAGATGCCCCGGCAGGGTTTCGTCGATTAGCACCTCTCTCAGCGTACGTGTATCGGACCCAGCAGAGTTATCGATGATCATCACATGTACGGGCACATGGAGATAATCCTGTATGTGAAGTCGACATACCCTCCGCTCAGCAGATCGACAGTATGAGAAGCAAAGGGAGTATTTCGCAGGTAAGTCTGGATGCCAGCTTCGGTGGCCAGCGTGTCACACATTGGTGGAAGTGCTGGACAATGACATGGGGGCAAGTGGGTTTCCCTGGGCTTTATCAGCAAAATGACTGCACAGTTTGGTTTAGCCTCGAACCAATTCATGCGCGCAAGGTGTCCCAGTAATACAAATGTATGGATGTTGGCAGGGCATAGCAGCACAATTTGGTACTTGCGTCCATCAATTTGAATTTAAGCACTCTGATTGGATGGAGACAAGGTTTTATGGCACCTAACCATTGACCAAATTCAAATGCTGTTATCTCGTTCGCTCTTCTTAAGCTACGCAGTCTTGGCTTAGAGCTTTTAACACCGCGAGGACAAATGGCATTGGCCAGTTCTCACAATAGGCAGGGAAGGAGAGCGCTGGGAGATTCAATATTTGTTAGTCACTAGACTAATCTACTCATGTATAGTACGCACCTGGAAGAAGAAACGAAAGGGAAGAAGAAACGATGGTTGTGGCAGTAAACGGTACTGTGCCGGAAAAGGACAGGTAATGCTACATTAATGTTGTCCACTAAGCCATCCTTTTTCGGTTGGGATCCAGTTCACTCAAGCATAGGGAATAATACAGAAAAAAACTGGTTTCGTGGTGTACTACAACATACAAACCCCCGATTCGATACACCCTCAACGTTGCACAACACGGTTTACAACTTGTCGTAGTAATAGTCCAAAGGTGGGATGTCCTCCTGTCGAAAATCAATGAGATCATGAAAGACCATCAAGAAAAAGAGTGCATACCTTGAGACCCTTGCGCTTGCGAATACCCTTGACAAGCTCCTCAAGTTTGCTGCCTTTGTCGAGAGGAGCTGTTTCAAACGATGAATTTTCGGTGTATCTGGCGCAGCATTTAAACACTTACATCCATTCATGACTTCCCAGTGATCGAACACACTCTGAGGAAAAGCCTGTCCGCTGGTTGCGGCGCGGAGCTCGCCATTGAAACCGAAAGACTCCATGACAGGGAGGTATGCTTTGACGGTGAACATGGGTGTTCCTATCCTCTGTTCCTCGCTGATCACTTGACCACGGCGCTTGTTCAATACGTTGTAGATGCCACCGATGGCTTGTTCAGGACATTGAATTTCCACTGCACATCGAATGTAAATGTAAACGCAGAGGAAAGCCTGAAGAACATGAGCGAACCAAGGTATATGGGCTCCTGGAGACCAGGGGTAGCCAACAAGCAAGCAGCATAACAGGCACGACGGCACGTAGGAATAATTTGTCCACCACCACGGTGGATCGCATCAGCGTGCAGCTGCAAACAATATTATAAAAACGTGTTGATGACAATGACATTATAGCATACCGTGACATCGATGACGTTGAAGCGAACGCCACGCATGTTTTCATCTGCACAGACACCCTCTTTCGTCGCCCATTGGAATGCAGCAACGCAGGAGTCTTTAATTTCGTTCAAGTACTGCACACCTTTGGTGACGTCGACCAACAAGTTGGGACCAGTTGTCTCGGGGCCGAAGCACCAGATCTTCCTAGCATCAGTGACATCCCAACCGTGCTCATCAGCCAGGATGCGAGCACGGGCCTTGAAATCGTCACGGGCGTTGATTTTACCGCTTTCAATGTCCTTAGTAACATCATCACCAAGTGGCATAGCCTTGACATATAAACGATTGTGTTTGTTCTGGGACTTGGACAGGGCAACCATTGAAGACTCCGCTTTGACCGTCTCACGGTAGCCAACCACGGGGTCGGAAATCTTGAGGGGAACGCCAGCATGATCTTCTTGCAAGTCCTAAAATTATCCCAGATTCATGCAAGTACTTGGCACAGAACGTAGGACCATACCTTCAAACAAATCTCCAGGTGAAGCTCACCGGCTCCTGCGACAATGTGTTCACCGGTATCGGCAATCCAAGCTTGCACGCAGGGGTCGGATTTCGAAAGGCGCTTGAGACCCTCAACGAGCTTGGGCAGATCAGCGGCGTTCTTGACTTCGACAGCAACTTGAACGACAGGGGAGACAGAGAACTTCATCACACGCATGTTGTGCGCAGTTTCGGAAGTAGTGAGGGTTCCGCTCTTCAGCAGGAATTGATCGATACCAACGAGACCGACAATGTTACCGGCGGGGCAATCCTCGATAGGCTCCACGGAACGACCCATCATAAGGACTGTACGCTGAACAGATTTGACGAACAAGTCGTCCTTCTTGCCAGGGATGTAGTTAGGGCCCTGAATACGAATCTTGGGACCAGAGCGAACAGTTCCTGAGAATACGCGACCGAAGGCATAGAAGCGACCCTTATCTGATGTGGGTACCATCTTTGATACGTACAAGACGAGAGGACCCTTGGGGTCGCAGTCCCGGACACCGATGGCGGACTCATCGTCCATGGGACCTTCATAAAGTGTCTCGACACGGTAACGCTGAGCAGTGGCGGGGGATGGAAGGTGGATAACAATCATCTCCAGAAGAGCCTCCCCTGCGGGCAAGAATTTGCGCATGATCGTCTTGAGGAGGGTCTTTCCCTCTGTATCACGCTCTTCTTGAGTAAGCTTAACGTCGAGCTTGTCGCACATGGCGTGCGCCTGATCTTTCTTGAAGTTCATGACGGCTTCGAAAATTTTGTAAATGGGATCAAGAACAAACAGGTTGAAGGCACGCTCGAGAGGTTTTCCATCGGCATCGGTGGATTTTGTTGACCATTT
Organism: Scleroderma bovista; assembly: GCA_037178675.1. Taxonomy (NCBI): domain Eukaryota; kingdom Fungi; phylum Basidiomycota; class Agaricomycetes; order Boletales; family Sclerodermataceae; genus Scleroderma; species Scleroderma bovista. Next base: position 50,660 of record JAYMGJ010000006.1, on the reverse strand, counting down.
GCGCGTTTGGGGGTTGAAATAGTTATCACCCCAAAGCTTGTCCATCAGTTTGTCCTTTGACACGCCGAATCTCTTAGAATAACGGCTGGCGAATTGGCGGAGGGTGAACCCCCACCCGTGGAGACCGGAACCGAAGGCGACGGTACCTTTCTCTGGGTAGACCTGGACGTCACCAAGGGCGACGTCATGGTAAGTGGAAATGATGACGTTGACGGTTTCGATGGTACGCTGGAATGACTGGTAGAGTTCCTCTTTTGCGACTTGGAGTTCGAGGAGAGCACGGTCAACCTTGTTGATGATGACGACCGGTTTGATACGTTCTGTAAGGGCCTGACGGAGGACAGTTTCAGTCTGGACGCAGACACCCTCGATACAGTCGACAACGACGAGGGCACCATCCGTGACCCGGAGTGCAGCTGTGACTTCAGAAGAGAAGTCGACATGTCCGGGGGAGTCGATCAAGTTGATCAAGAACTCATTTCCTACACCAGAGATCAATACAGGGAGTAAAGTGAGCGAGGATAAAAAAATACGTGCCATCAGTTTTCTGCTTGATGACTTGGACATCATCGCTGTCCATTTCAAAGTACATAGAGATGGCGGTTGATTTGATGGTGATACCACGTTCTTTTTCATCCTCACGGGTATCCGTGAAACGCACGACACCGGCCTTCGCCTGAGCAATGATACCGGCTTTTGAGACAAGGGAGTCTGTGAGGGTGGACTTGCCGTGATCGACTAAGGCAGAACTTGAGATACGATGAAGGATGGAAGCGATATGACCTACCGTGGGCGATGACACTCATGTTACGAATGTTGGTCGGCTTGTCCATCAAGGCACGAATCTGGTCTGAAGAGAGGAAAAACAGGTTCGATGTCGGGCCTGGAGAGGGATCCATGGATGTGCTCACCTACTGTGAAGTTCCTGCGATGAACGTGATCGAATGAGCTACTTCAGCGATGAGAGAGGAACGATACGTACACCATCTTGACTAGAAGTTACAAAGGAAACAATGACAGAGGGTACAGAGGGATACAAAACAGAAGGGTTACAGCACCGGGACCGCAGGGCTCGGCGAGGAGGATGAAGGATCTGAGTCCTGACTGATTTTTCGTCCCCTTATCGATCAGTTGAGGGCAGGCTTACCCCTCACTAGTCATAACAACTCAAGTCCTAATTGCTAATAGCCTTTACAATATCAGATATATGGCTGCTGGACATCGAGATGGACATCCAACGGACATGGATGCACTTTCTACCTTGCTTTGCTGCAGGAATAAGAGAGAGATATAATATCCCGTGACCAGCGAGCGTGAGTCGACCGAGTCACTGGCGAGTCAAAGCCTCTCGCCGAATGCGGCCAATCCTTGCACTGCGATATCGATCTGCTGTCCTCTCTCCAGTCCGTCGAATGGCTTCCTACACCGGTCTTTGGCCTGCTCATAGAGTACGCGACGAGTTCTTCAATTACTTCAAGAATCATGGCCACACGTTTGTCCCGTCCTCCTCCACCGTGCCCTACGATGATCCTACCCTCCTCTTCGCCAACGCTGGCATGAACCAGGTGCGCATCTCATCTCCTGTTGTGCCAGCAAACCGGATCAACCTCTCCAGTTCAAACCCATCTTCTTGGGCACCGTCGATCCCAACTCTGATCGAGGCAAGCTTAAACGTGCATTTAACAGCCAAAAATGTATCAGAGCAGGCGGAAAACACAATGGCATGTTCGTTCCGTCTCATTCTGTATCACAGCTAACCCTTTTCAGACCTCGAGGATGTCGGAAAAGACTCCTACCACCATACTTTCTTCGAGATGCTCGGAAACTGGTCCTTCGGCGACTACTTCAAGGTACATATGTTTTCGTGTGACTATCAAACTTGTTCTCACCATCCATGAACACAGAAAGAATCCATCACATTCACCTTCGAAGTCCTCACCCAGGTGTTTAAGTTACCCAAAGATAGACTATATGTCACATACTTCTCCGGCGATCCAGAAAATAACATTCCCTCCGATGATGAGGCAAAGCAAACGTGGCTGAGCCTTGGAATGGATCCGACCCGTGTTATACCCTCCAAGTTCAACTTTTGGGGTATGTGGCCTTCAGTCTTTGCTGGTCGACGCACACTTGAACACCTTTCCCAGAGATGGGCCCTACTGGTCCTTGTGGTCCCTGCAGGTAATATCCCGCACTTGATTCCTTCAGGTGAATGAACTAAAATCCCCTAGTGAGGTGCATGTCGACCGGATAGGTGGCCGTGAGGTAGCTCATCTTGTGGATGGTGATGATCCAACCGTGGTTGAGATCTGGAATAATGTCTTTATCCAATTCAATCGCGAAGAGGGTGGCACACTCAAGCCCTTGCCCGCTAAACACGTCGATACTGGCATGGGTTTCGAGCGTGTTGTCTCAGTCCTTCAAGATAAAATGTCCAACTACGACACTGACATTTTCATGCCCATCATAGTGAGGGTACAGGAACTCACTGGTGCTCGTCCATACACTGGAAAATTCGGTGCGGACGACGTGGATGGCATCGATACCGCATATAGGATCATCGCAGATCATGTTCGGACGCTGTCATTCGCGCTGAGCGATGGCGGTGTACCCAATAATGTTGGCAGAGGATACGTCCTTCGTCGCATTCTTCGTCGGGGTTGCCGATACGTCAGAAAGAAGCTCAATGCACCAATTGGATCCTTCTTCTCTTCCCTGTTACCCGTCGTTGTGGAACAAATGGTTCGCAGGCACTCACCATATCACTTTACTCATACTGACCTGGTGAGATTAATAGGGTGATGTTTTCCCTGAACTCAAGCGGAAACACCATGAGATCAAGGAGATTCTAGACGAAGAAGAAGAGTCATTCGCAAGGACGCTTGACCGTGGCGAGAAGCTCTTTGATCAGTATGCCTCAAAAGCAAAGGAAGCGGGTTCAAATGAACTCCATGGCGCTGACGTGTGGCGACTGTATGATACTTTCGGTTTCCCCGTCGACTTGACAAGGCTGATGGCGGAAGAACTCGGCATGACCGTTAACGAAAAGGAGTTTGAAGCCGCTCAGGAGCAGTCAAAGCTTGCAAGTAAAGGAACGTTCAGGAAGGATAAGGCAGATACTCTCAAACTAGACGTTTATGATTTGGCCGCACTAGAAAAGAACAGCGCGATACCCAAAACGGATGACTCGGCCAAGTTCGGTGCGCATGTGGTCGTTGATGCAATTGATTGCTCTGCTAACACTTTGGAAAAGGTACTGGCACCATTAATGCACGGGTCAAGGGCATCTTCCACAACCGCCAATTTCTCCCATCAACGTGTACCATCTCCGAAGGTGCTAACTTTGGTATCCTTCTGGATCGTACAAGCTTCTATGCGGAAGCGGGTGGTCAAGAGTACGACACCGGGAACATCGTCATCGACGATGTTTGTGACTTCGAGGTCACGAATGTCCAGGCGTACAGTGGGTACGTCCTGCACACTGGCTACCTCAAGTATGGCCAGCTCAACGTCGGAGATGAGGTTATCTCATCTTACGATGAGCTTCGGCGATGGCCATTGCGGAGCAACCACACAGCGACACACATTCTCAACTTCTCCCTTCGTGAGGTTCTCGGCGATCACATCGACCAAAAAGGATCGCTCGTCGCACCCACAAAGCTGCGCTTTGACTTCTCACACAAGGCCCAAATTGCTCTGTCGGATCTATCCAGGATCGAGGCGATGAGCATAGACTGGATCGAGCGCAATGTCAAGGTGTACAGCAAAGAGGTCGACCTTGGGGCTGCATACAACATCCCCGGTGTGCGTGCAGTATTCGGCGAAGCATACCCTGACCCCGTACGCGTTGTCGTGCTTGGGTATGACGTTGATGAAATTGCAAACGACGTTGAGAATCCCAAATGGCGAACCACGAGCATCGAGTTTTGTGGTGGCACTCACGTTGCCAAGACGGGTGATATCAAGGATTTCGTCATCACTGAAGAATCAGGTATCGCGAAAGGCATCCGGAGAATAACTGCTGTCACTGGACAAGAAGCTCACGAAGCGACGCGTGTTGCGGACGCTCTCAAGACCCGCTTGGATGTGCTGGAGTCAAGTTCTGGAAAGGAAAAGGACACTGGACTGAAGGCACTGAGTGTGGTATGTGTGTTGGCATTCACAATGCCCGTTCATTCAGTTCTGAGAACTGTTGTAGGAACTCGGACAAGCTGACATCTCGATCTTGCGCAAGGCAGAGCTCAAGGACCGCCTCGCTGCAGTCCGGAAAGCGTTCGATAAACAAATCAAGGAGAGGGAGGCTGCAGTCAACAAAGCGGTACGACAGATGCATGAGACTAATTACACGAACTAAAAACTGGCCGTAGGCTGTCGACGGGCTCGTCGCTCACTTCGAGGAGAAGCCGGACTCCGATGGATACTTTTCCATTTTGAATGTGGATGGGAACGCCAAGGTTGGTACTATGGAAGCGTCAGACACGTGCATTTCTTGACTGCAGTTTTTAGATCCTTCAAAACGTTGTCATGCAGGGCAAGAAGCTTGGAAAGGCTGTGTATGTCTTCAGCATAGATGCTGAAGGTGGCAAGGTCGCGCATGCGAACCACCTTCCGGAAACTTCTCGGTCACATTGCTTTCATGCTAAGATATGGGCATCAAAGGTCACCGATGTCTTGGGTGGTAAAGTACGCCGAGCGTTTGATAGTCACGTTGATATAGCTCACTCTCAATGCAGGCCGGAGGCAAAGAAGAGAGCTCCCAAGGCGTTGGTATCAACGTGGATAAGGTCGAGGAGGCATTGGAAACTGCGGAACAGGCATACTTGAGCAGGAAGTAGCAACATTAGAGAAGTTTCATTGGACTACGGTCTAAATTTCACAGAGTGTATTACTTTAACACAGCATCCCTTTAGAGGCACACTGCCTGGCCTATCAACTGACTCGACGGTTTGATTAGCGATGACTGGCATTGACTTAAACGCGTCGCATAAAAATGCAATGAACTCCTCAAGGACCAGACTGATCATGACCCACAGCCAACTATATCCGTTCGAGGTCAATTCCCGCACAGGGGAGCCATTCTTCCGTCTCCCCGTTCCCAACAAAAACATTATTCTCACTCCTCCCCGTCCATCTGATGCACCGCTCATCGGACCAATTCTTAACGACCCTCGTGTTTCACAGTGGCTGGAGGGGCCGCCTATTCCATACACGGACGAACACGCAGCAGAGTGGATTGAAGTCATCACGAAGGAGAGTAAGGCTATCCTAGCTGAGCTGAAGGAAGAAGAAGCGTCCAATCCAGACGGCCCACCGAAACTTGTCGATGGCTGCCCGGTGCGGCACCTGAGAGAGGTTCTCCCCGACGGAACGGATGTGTATCTCGGTGACATTGGGATCGGGAGAGCGCAATTAGAGGAAGTCCTAGATCCGGTAGAAAGGAAGAAACAAGTCGAGATCAATAGAAGTAAGCCCCGAGGAGACCCCAGTATCATTTGGACGTTTGGAAGTAGGCACCGAATACTCAAGGGGAGGATGATACTGACCGGAATATAGATTACCTTGCGCCGTCGCACCATGGTTACGGGATCATGTCGGCTGCAATGAAGTTTATCCTGTATTCGTGGGCGATTCCAAGGATGGGAGTACGACGGATGACGGGGTACACATTTGCGGGGAACATCGGGAGCGTGCGGGTGTTTGAGAGGAGTGGGTTTGTGTTGAAAGGCATCCTGGACAACGGGAAAATAGTAAGAGGAGAGCACAAACGACTGAATTTTCTCGAGTGGGAGGCAAGTGAGTCGTGATCGAGACAAGGCTGCGCGCTCCCGCTGCGAGTCACACAGCCACGTACATACAGCCTCTCCCTCCGCCATATTATAATCTACTGTACCGCGTAAGACAATCACAACCTCGATATCTTCCCGCCTGGACTGCCATGGCGCTGAGACCCGCAACGCCTGGTTTCATTGTGACCTTTGTTGCAACTATTCTCCTTGCCGTAGTGTCGTTCTCTACTCCTCTCATCAAGTCTGTCTACTTCCTCAAAGCTTCACTGTCCGTAGAGAACATCGATGGCACAGTTGAGTTTGGGACGTTGGGCTACTGCGTGACCATGTCTGGCCTAACGACTTGTTCGAGCGCTACCGTTGGTTATGAATTTAGTGAGTCTCTGCAGTCTCCTCTGTCTCGTACCCCTCACCCATTGCTTTCCAAGACATCAACGCACTCGTGGGGAATAACTCATCCATCCAAATCCCCGAAGTGGTGGTAAAATGGCTTACTTATGCCCTGGTTCTCCACATCGTGGCATTTGCACTAGCGGGTATCTCTGCTATCTTTGGCCTCCTTGCTCATGTACGCGAAATGGCCATGACCTGCTGTAGCAGTTGCATTTCGGGCTTTGGTGCTACTGTTGCGCTGGTCGCCTTCTTCTTTGACATTGCCCTATTCTTTGTCGCCAAATCACGCATGAATTCCGTTACCGGAGGCTCTGCTTCCATGGGCAATGCTGTCTGGCTCACTTTGGCAGCTGCGATACTGCTTTTCTTCAGCGGATGCTTTTACGGGATAGGAAGATGCTGTATCAGGCGCCGTGGTAAGAACATGTACAATGGAAGGCCTGGAAATGCAGAGGATGGCTTTGGAAACCGTGAGCAAGTGCGCCTTGACGTCGTGAAGGCAGAAGCAGATCGCAAGGCACGTCAGGCCCAAGGAGAAACTGGTCTACCTGCTTTTCAGGAGTATGAACAAACCCAGCCTCTCAAGGCAAAAGTGGATGGCGATGAAGTTTACTTCGATGAGGCCGAAGCTCCGTACAGAGATAATCACAGCGTCACTACTGCGACGGGAGGGAGAGGCCCTTCCCAGGGCGGGTACGCTGGGGGTGGCTATGCTCCAGCCCCTGTTGGTGGCCGTGCAATTGACGAGTACAATAACAATCCTTCATCTTATCCTCCACCACCACAACGACGGGTCAGTACCCAAACTCAATTCACTGCATCCAGTTATCCATCGTCATATGCGCCGCCATCACACACACAAACCCCTACAATTCCCGCTGTGGTAGCCGCTGTGCCGACAGCAGCTACGTGTTCTCCGGTTCATGAATCTTCCCCAAGCAATTACTACAACCAAGACCCATATGGTACCCAAGCATATGGCCATGTTGCTGGAGGCAGTTCTTGTCAGTGCCCAAGCGTTTTCGTATACCAGTTGACATTCTGACTGTCACAATAGATGCCCGAGCAGAACCCTCGTATTACAACCCATACGATGCACAAACCCAGACACACTATGCAGACCCCTCACATAACGCAGATCCATATAATACAGGCTACAATCCTTATGCAGCCACTGACACCCATCAACCTGAACGCAGCTACACCCTTGGCGGAAATGGATACGGTGCAAACACTGTGCCACCCCTTCAGGCGAGTGAGCCGTACTATGGGCACTACCAGAGCCCGACACATGTGATGTCACAATCGACTTCCCCGCCACCTCTCCTTGACACTGGCGTCGCGCGTGCATCCCCATCCGTTAGTCCGGTCAGAGGACCAAGAGGACCGAGGACCAGCATTGTGCTGTCTCCGCCACCCACTGAACCCTACAGTGACAGCCCGCCAGACTACGAATCAGGCCCTTCGGGAGCACCTGGTCAGTGGGGGAGAAAAATCTAGGTAAACACGACTTGACGCTATCTGGCCAACATTTACATCGTTGTCCTTCTTGTCTTATACGAACCATATGGACAATTCAAAGATACCCCTCGCAGTTGCTCGTGTATCTTATCCAGATGCCTTTTGTCATATTGTGCTACAGTAATGTTATTGTTGGCGCTTCTTTGCGTCTGATCAACCTAGGGAGTATCTAGCAGGGAAGATGGACGGGTATTTAGACCGATGACAAGTACTTAATGGGAAACAAATGGGACGCAAGACGATTGAACTGTTTCCGAGAGCCAGGACTGAAGCAACACGGAACACATTTGTTGATTGTAATGACCAGAAGTGATTAGTCTCCCTAGGCAGATCAAAGACTCAAGGGAAGGCAGTCGCTCCTTCTCAACTTATTGTCACTGATTCCATTAATTGCATGAGGGATTAATCAGGCGTTGTACTTGGCGCTCAATTGCTTGTTGTGTTATGGCAAAGCTTTTTGGCTAGAAACAACGTGTTATCCTGTGCTTTTACCAACCACCAGATGATCAACCATGTTCGCTGTGTCGAGGGTAGAAGAGTGCCACTGTGAGTGTTGCTGTACCACCATTTATCTGCTGTACTCACATATATAAGACGTCGACCGAAGGGCACCAACCCCAGTGTATCAACGACTACACGACTACCGTTCCGATCTAACCATTTTTCAATTCTGTTAGGAGGTATGGATACCATTCACAGTTGATGATCTCATCAAGACTGATGTACACCTGTGCAGCATGCGCCTGATCAACGTAAAAGCTTTTCTTGAGAGGGAGAGTTTCATTAGAAACGGAAAGCGAGTGGATCGTCGCACCAAAGCCCTCGAGTCCAGCGATGACGAAGCAACAGAGTACGCGATTCTATCCCATTGGTGGATTGTGCACGAGGTGAACTATCACGAGAACTTGAGAAGACGGAAGGGGAGGAGAAAGACGAAGTCCGCCAGCGTGATGGCTATCAAAAGCTCCTCTTGAGCTGCGAGCAGGCTCAGAAGGATATGAATGGTTGTGGGTCGACACTTGCCGCATCGACAAGCGAAGCAGCGCAGAGCTATCCGAGGCCATCAACTCCATGTATCGGTGGTATGAAAACGCGAAGGTATGCTATGCGTACCTCCACGACGTCCTTGGTTCATCCTTTCCCACTGCGCGTGACAATGAGATCTATCCCGATTTCAATGGCTGGCCGGAGTGGTTCTCGCGGACACTGCAAGAGTTGATAGCCCCAAGTAATGTTCAGTTCCTCAACAAGAATTGGAAAAGCATACGTGACAAGAGGACGCTTGCACCTATTACCTTGGTAGACATCACTGGAATTCCGGAGCATATATTAATACATGGACTTCGTAACCGTCCATTCGTTGGCCAAATCATGTCGTGGGCGGCCAATCGGACGACGCGAGAAGAGAACAGAGCTTATTCGCTGATGGGTCTGCTGGACGTGAACATGCCGATGCTGTATGGAGAGAGGAAGAAGGCATTTCACCGTCTTCAGCTGGAGATCATCCACGCATCGAACGACCAAAGCATCTTTGCGTGGGATTACAGCACAGGCAAACTAGCAGTATTCTTGCGGATGACCCGAGCTTCTTTTGAGGTTGAGCTGATGGGTCACGACGAATTCATCAAAGAGGACTCCGTCCCAGAAGAAGTGGACTCATCGACTCGGCACATATGTCCAATGCCACACGGTGGAATTTACGAGAACAGCTGGGGGACTATGGTCACTTTACGGGCTCCGAGGAATTCTGCTGCGAAGGAAACCTCTTTGCTGACCTCGAGTCACTCTTTTCAATTGCGGACATCACCCCAAGGCAGCATAAAGGATCCTGTGATAGCCTGGAATCCGACGGACTTCCGCCGTTTCGTTTTTTACAACCCACTGATACTGACACTTCCAAGTAACGACGACCTCAAATCATTGTTGACTTTGCTCTCTACTCGACTCACCCACAGATACCTCGTCACAAGGGTCATACAATGTTCTTGTTACCCTGACTCAAAGATCATAACATTTTTTTGCGACATTGCAAAGCCATTTGTTTGGTATCGAAACGAAAGCGCTGGTTCAGAGGAGCGAGTTGAGAGCTGAGACGGAGAGCGGCCAAAGTGACGAGGGTTAACAATGTAGATGAGATGGAATTGTGAAGGGTCGTTTCCTAACAGGTTCGTCTGTCTTTCTATACTATGTGTGTATCATATCTGTTGGAATCTCTACTTTATTGCCTCTGGTCTGAGGCATTGACCATTGTTTTAACAAACCAAACTGCTAGGCCATGCCTTGCGATGTCACCGCAATGCAAGCTGCAGTCGCGCCACTCATTAAATCAGAATGAACATGGTTCGCGTAGTCTGGCAAATCAATAAAATGCCACCTGTAGTACAATTGGTTGCATAAGGCTCGGGGACTTCCAATGGTGCTCGAAGTGCTCAGATCTGCATTCGATGCTTGATGTGTATGGTCGTAGCAGTCACAGCAGTCGTCACGGCGATGATCGAGGTGTGTAGTGGATGATTGAGCTGATCGAGGTGGCCGTCGAGGACGTTGAGTCAGCTTGAAATTCGGATAATATCTGTTCCATTTTTGAAACGGGAGCCAAAGTTAAAACCTGCAGTTAAGCTGTCGACGTCGACGTCTGGGACCATCGTTGTCTGCACGATGGTGGTGGTGTACGCAATCAATATTGAACGCGGTGTATGTAAGTTTGTTGTGATATTAGTCACCGTAGCTACGACATACATAGATGCCACTGAACAACATCGCTGATACTCGGCATGTCCACAGAAGTTCATCTACCAGCACATTTTCCTTTTCCTATCAAAATCACCTCTCTTGACGTCAAACCTTCCTCACCAGTGCAACGGGGCACACGACTATTAAGCTATTCCTTCGAGTATCGGCCCCCAATACCTGGTTCAAGACCAGAACTTCGCTTCGGAACATGGGACAGTTCGCTCGAAGGCACCGTCGATACCTGGAAAATCCGCGTTGGGGATGAGATCACCCTTCAAAGGGCGAAAGCGAAGCCTGTTGTAATCATATCCGAACCTTGCAAGCACGGTGTCCAGGTCGGAGGCCTGTGCGGCCTGTGCGGCAAGGATATGACAACGTACGTCAGTTCTGCCAACTTTGAGCAGGTGTGAACACTTGTACAGCTACGACTACACCGGATTTTCTGATGCGTCCCGCGCATCGATTCAAATGACACATTCCGCCTTCGGTCCGACCGTGTCGTTGGAAGAAGCGCAAAAAATCGAGAAGGAAACCTCTGAACGCCTATTGAAGGCCAGGAAGCTATCGTTAATCGTCGATCTGGACCAGACCATCGTCCACGCAACTGTCGATCCTACCGTTGGTGAGTGGATTGCAGAGGGCGAGGCCTGGGAGGCTAGGCAGGCCAAGAAGGCAGAAGCGGCCACAATCTCAACTAACTCTGACTCTGAATCGGACGACACTGACGAGGACGAGGACGAATGCAATCCCAATTGGCATGCACTCAAGGATGTGCGCAAGTTTCAGCTCGGCCCTGAAGCTTTTGGCGTCCCACTGCACAAGAACCCACTGAGATCCAAAGGCAAACAGAAGCATATCGAGAATCAAGGGTGTATGTATTACATCAAGCCACGGTATATGCTTCGCCCATTATCAGTAACTCTATTTCACGCTTCACATAGGCCGGGCTCGCAAGATTTTCTGCGACGTTTATCTAGCAATTACGAAATGCATGTCTATACGATGGGGACCCGGGCATATGCGGAGGAAGTATGTGCAGCCATTGATCCAGACGGCACAATATTCGGCGGCCGTATCCTAAGTAGGGACGAAAGCGAAAGTCAGTACTTGAGGACTTATTACGCCGCCCATCGCTTATACTCTCCAGGTCTTACGCAGAAGAATCTCCAGCGTCTGTTCCCGTGCGATACATCCATGGTTGTTATTATTGACGACCGTGCTGATGTATGGGAGTGGAGCCCAAACTTAATCAAAGTCATTCCTTGTGAGTTCGTCCGTTTCACTGAGCACGCTGTTGACATTCTTTCTCAGATGACTTCTTCGTCGGGATCGGGGACATCAACTCCGCGTTCCTCCCAAAGATCGAGCCATTGGCTCCCCCGGGTTACAAAAATTCACAGAGTGAGCATTCACCCATGTTTTTATTGGAATGGTGGGCTGAGACAATTCAAACCAAGGCAAGGCCGCTCCTTCATCAGACGTTCCAGCATTATCTCCACCGTCCTATACTGAACCCGAAGAACGCGAGCTTGCAGAGCAAGAATCTAAAGCGATGTTAACTCAGAATTCGCTGGCACTGGAAGCACAAGTAGAAGAGCGACCGCTAGCAAAAAAGCAGGAGGAATTGCAGACGGCATCGAATGAAAGCGGAAGGTCGACTGACCAGAGTACTCCCTCGGACGCACCAAGTTCTGAAAAGGTGCAGGAGAGGGACGCTTCACCCCGAAAAGCATTATTGAAGAATGATGACACTGAATTGAAGCGTGTTGGTGATGTAAGTTGACCGATCCGTCGTATCCATTCATCTCAATGCCTTGTCAGCTGTTAGGAGAAGTTCACTTGCAGTTCTATGCATCGTATGACAGCAATCGCACGGAAGAACAAAAACAACACCATCCTGGTGAATCCATCGTCTCTAAGCCATACGATGTCAAAGTGGGTGACAGCTAAGGTACGTTACAGCTCTGTGCTAAGACGTTTGAAAATAGCAAATTATTCCCCAAATGCGCCGGCGAACATTGCAAGGTGTCCACATCATTTTCTCCAGCGTCATACCGCTAGATACACGACCAGAGACAACAGAAATCTGGAGGGTCGCCCATATGTTTGGTGGCCGATGCTACACCGAACTTTCCAGCCATATTACCCATGTCGTTGCTGCTAAGGTTAGAGTTAGTGAATTACCCCATGCTGCTGATGAGCAAATACCTTTCAGCACGGAACTGCCAAGGTTGATGCAGCCCGAAAACGAGGGGGGATCAAGATTGTGTGGCTTTCCTGGTTTACCGACTCAGTGGCACTTTGGCAACGACAGGAGGAGACGCCGTACCTCCTTGACGATCCGACACCGTCAGCTGCAAGTCTAAGTCCTAATCTCGACCCTCATCAGATATCGTCTGATCCGGAGCCAGACGCCGATGACTGGGATGTCGAACCTGCGGTTGAAAACCCGGCACTGGAGTTTACTGACATCGACTGGAACGATATTAACGAGGAGGTGGAGGCGGCTATGAATGAGAGCGATGATGAAGACAACATAGGAAGTAGGCTCGGCAGCGTGAGGAGTGGAATGACAACGGATGACGAGGATGCTATCGCTGATGACTCTCGTAGTCAGGACAGGTTAGTTCACCCTTGTGCTTGAATACATCTTGGGCTGAATGAGCTGTACGCCTGTAGTGTGAATTTGACGCCACGGCTCAATCGCAAACGCTCCAGAAGCGTTACACCATCAGAGAGGGGCAGTGCGTCTGACCAACAAGGTGTCGTGCGGTCTCCACTTGCCAAACGCAAGAAGCTCTCTGCAAGTCGAACCGGGATGTCCAAGCTGAAAGAAGCATTGACGGCTGAAGAGATCGCTGCGGCTTCGCGACTAGGGAGTCGAAGCAGTAGCCTTCAAAGACCAACGCCTCCCCCTAGTGCTCCGAGTCCAACAAACGAGGATGACGAAGAAGAGGAAGATGATGACTTCCTAGCTCGGGAATTAGAAGAGTGGGGTTAGTGTGTTGTTTCGGCAATAATCTATTCGTCTTTGGCCACTATCTTGCTTGTCCCTACTTATTCTATAGTTGTAATAATGGACCGAACAAGTTAGCGGGTATCCCCCCGCTCTGCATCCTGGTTTAGCTCGTTGCAGTACATGTCCCACAAACTGTCGACCGAATCGCCAGCAACAGCCAAAAAGATCTTCGGGTCGTATTTCCTGTCTTGCATGAATGCGTTGAGCTTCCGGACGGTGCCGTTGCCACACCGTTGCTCTACCCAGTCGAGGAAGTACGCTGTGGTATCATATCCCTTGTCCCATTTGTCACCGCCCGCGGGCTTCCAGTGGGGGGGAACATAACCGGCGTTCAATCTCACGAAGTCTGCCCTTCGTGATCAATGAGCTGTTCCATTCTTAACGATAGCACTCGCTGTCACACCTGCTATGCCTTCGATGAGTCCGTCAGGACATGTGTCGAGAGCATTGTGTTGGTAGCAGTGCACAACCTCGTGGACGAGTACACCGATAATTTCATCGCGAGCTCGAGAAGCAGAGCCAGCAATGTAGTCGAGGGAGAAATGGATTTCCTTGTCCGCATGTGAGCCAAACGTGTACGCCACACCATCGAATGGTCGCAGGACGAGCGTGATGGTCTTGACGCTTGAGCACACAAAAGCATGAGAGCCTTGTTGAGGGACATGAGGTGGGAATGGACATGCACGTACTGCCTAGGTGCTGTGAGAGGCGTGTATAACCATGTGTATGAAGCCTCCACTGCAATCTGAAGAGCTTCCCTGGGTTTGACGTTCTCAAGGAAAATGGAAGCACCCTTGTGGTCGAGATCCTCGATTTTCAGCACCAAGTTGGGTATATGCCAGCAAGTTAGCGAATGCAGCCGTTCTGGAGGTGGCGGCATGGGTAGGGAGGATATAACGTGAGTAGTGGGTATAGTAATATATTTGATTCAGTGTAACGCCGATACATGACATAAAGCCCTCGGACAATCTCTCAGCTCTATTAACGACCGTGCCCCAATATTATGCGATATGAATACATGTGATGATAGCATCGTAGAATACAATACTGTGCTGTGGAAGAATCAGATAGGAAGTTCCAGGACAGGGAAGGAACTCACCGTGATAGGTGCAACAATAGGGTTCCCCATGCATATCAACAAGGTGCAAGGATTCTAGCTGCAGCCTCCAGGCGAAGGACCTCTTCTTTGAGGGCGTCCCTTCCTTCCTCGAGCCAACGACAATATTCCACAGCACGGAAGAGGACGCCGCTTTTGCCTTTGGTGTAGCCTTTGCTATTTGACCCGCTACCCTTGGGTCTCCCTCTGGATGGTAGATCGATGGATTGTGCACCAGCAGGAGCGATAAGTGCGATCAGCTGAGCGTAACCATCGCGGATCGCGTTGCGACGCTTTTGCTCGGACATGATGTGGTTGAGTCTCTTTTGTGGGGTGGACAAGAGCGGCTTGGCTCTGTTGGGTTGACGGGGCTCAGATGTGCTCTTTCGCCTGGCGGATCTCGTCTGTGAGCGACTGCGTGACGGATCCGGTTCAGGGGCGAGTTCCTCGTCTTCTCTCTTCTGCAGGGAATCTTCCTCCTCCGTGATCGCGATCTGGGGAACCGGAAATGTGGAGGCAGTAGGGCTATTGCCCGCCAACAGCTGATGCGAGAAGGGGGGGAGGGGTTGTAAATGCGGCAGCTGATGTGGATTAGATGGGCCAGTCGAGGAGGCGTCTACATCAAAGTCCCAATTGAAGTTGTCGAGGAAACCCAAGAGATCAGTTGTTTCGGACGGGGAGAAGAGGTCCGCAGAGGATGGTAGGGGTGCAGGGAGAGGAGGAAACAAGCTAGATAGGGCAGGATCGAATGCATACTCGAACTCTGAGAAGGGCACTGGTGGCTGCGGGGACGATGGGGGGGACATGGTCGTTGGCGGAGACGGCTCACTCGGGGAGGTGGCATGGGCCGGGGCGGCTTCCGTTTTTGGGGGGGACTGCGGAGGTGCAAACAAGGACAAACGGGGGGGGTGCTCCGGTGAATTACTTATATACGCCAGGGGGACCGAGCTGCGTCGGCACCCCCCCGCTCCGCAAACTCCCATGTCGGCTCTCAGTGAGGCATCTACCCCGGCGCAGGACACGGCGTCGGCTATGGACCAGCAGCAGCTGCACCAGCTCCCACACCCTTCCGACGCCCAGCAGCAGCAGCCGCAGAACGGCACCGGGGCCGTCGAGGGTGCCGCCCGCAAAGGTGAGCTCCTGTCTGCGATCGCGGTGCTGCCAAATAACGACGGGGCCTTTAGCCAAGGCACCCTCTGTCAGACGTGCGTGCACTGCGTGTCATGCGGGGAAGACGAGATGCAGCGAGGTTCTCCCGTGCCAGGTGCGCTGTGCGCTCTCCCCGCACGACGACTGCGTCTCACCTCTCACCACTAGAGCTGTTTGAAAAGGGGCATTGGCGGGACGTGTGCCTACCCCGATCCCGACTCGGACCACAACCAGTCGCACAGTGCGTTCACTCTTGCTATCATGCACCCTCTCCGTGATCCCCGTCGCAGCACCAGGTGTGTCGACCTTTGCCCAGGCTGCAATAGGGTACGTGCACGGCGCACCGACCCTCAGCCAGCACCAGTACTACGACTACAACGGCACGTTTACTGGTGCATCCACATCCACGTTCCGTTCAAACAAGCGGCCTCGCAACCTGACAGAAGAAGAGGCCGCTGCCATCACGCGCAACTTCAGTCGGGGCGATTTCTTCGTGGGCACAAGTGCTCCTGTGCGCATAGATCCGAGGCTGCCGGTTCGGCTCACCCTGGGGGAGGGCGATCATGTACATTTTAGCATCACGGAAACACTGTCATAGTCCATTTAGTTTGGCGCTGTCTGTCTAACCTACTACACTTGTTGCTCTAGCTAATTGTATTCTTGGTTATGTTATTTATGCAACAAAAAAGTGTGACGAGAGTGGGATTCGAACCCACGCCCTTTCGGACCAGATACCCTGTGGTCATCCGATGACCAGGTCCTTAGTCTGGCGCCTTAGACCGCTCGGCCATCTCGCCGTTGGGACCTCCGGGGGTGGCCCGCACACAAGAGACCGGGCCCCTGCCCAGGGGTTCCGCTGTCGATCTAACAACTCGCCTATCATTTCAAGGGCCACAGCATTCCTTTTCTTTCTTCCACACCCACCATCCCATTCCCTCCATCATGCTTTTCTCGTCGGCGCTGGTCGCTCTGACTCTTCTGCCGCTCGCACTTGTCGCGGCTTCCCCATCTCGCAGGGCAACGGTCTGCAATGGTAGCCCAGATTTATGCACCAGGTCGTTCGGAAACGTCACCTTTGTCGGTACCCACAACTCCTACGCCGTCGGCGTCAACAACTGTCAGTCTCTCCTCTAAGTTGCTCTCCGAGGGCCGTACTGAGCGTTGATTCAGTGGCCGCCAACCAGGACTACAACAGTGCGCTCGACCTTCTATGCTCCGCCCAATATGGACACTGACCATACCACGCAACATTAGTTACCCAGCAACTGAAAGATGGCATCAGGATGCTCCAAGTACAGACCCACAACCAGAGTGGCACCATCCAGCTTTGTCACACGTCCTGTGTCAGTCAAACGCGCCACATGGCTGTGGTTGCTAAGACTCACCATTTTATAGGCACTGTACAACGGGGGCCCTTTTGCCACGTACCTCACAACAGGTGGTGTACGTCCATCGTTGGATTGCCTCAGGCCTAATATTACGTTTGCATAGTGAAATCTTGGTTAGATGCAAACCCTAACGAAGGTGAGCCTTGTTGCGACGGAAACAGACAAGGGGCCTACACACCTTTTACCCTTAGTACTTTCAATCCTCATCGTCAACTCTGATAACTTCTCCCCCTCTGACTACGGGGCCGTTTACAAGTCTGTCGGACTCGATGCCATGTCGTACGCACCCACTTTTGCAGCCGTGCCTGCCAGTCAGTGGCCCACTTTGGGCTCCCTCATCGACTCTGGAAAACGCCTCATCACCTTCATGGATGCAAATGCTGACTTGACCGTTGTTCCTTACATCATCGACGGTACGTTGAACGTCTGCTAAAGGACTGAAATATAATCCATCCCCTTGGTCAGAGTTCACCAATATCTGGGAGACCGCCTACGATGTTACCACCACGTTTGACTGCCAAGTGAATCGTACCAATGGTGACCCATCCACACAAATGTATCTCATCAACCACTTTCTGGACGTTATAGTCTTGGGTCAGCCTGCACCCGATCCAAGCAGCGCCAATCAGACCAATGCCGTCTCTGGGCCTAATTCCCTCGGTGCTCAGTTTCAACTGTGTGCCAATCAGCATGGAAGGAATCCAAATTTCCTCCTCGTAGATGTGGGTCGTGGTCCTATCTTGCCTTCATATATGTGCTTAACCTGGCGTCCCAGTTCTATGAGTATGGTGGAGGCTCCGTGTTCGAAGTCGCTGCTACCGCCAATGGTATCTCTTATAGCCCTGCCACACCCATTCCGACACCCTTACCTCAGAATGGATCATCGCCATCTACCTCGGGTTCCAGCAGTCTTAGCCCAGGACCTATGGGGATGGCCATATCTGGTGCTATTTTCGGTATTGGCCACATATTTTGGTAATATCGTCTTGTTACAAAAGATGATTTTGGGACATTAGTGTCCGGATAATCGTACTTACACATCTCAAGCGATCTGTTTTATAATTAGCATCTGATGGAATCTAGTCAATTTAAAAGTTTCAAGGCTGAACAAGAGGTGTATACTTCAACGCTTTCTCTCTATACGCCACTTGTATATGCGAGGTTTGTATGTCTTATCCCCACGTTTCTGTTTTGGCGTCTCTCTCTGCTCGTCGTTGCTGTCATCTCCATCCTTATCGGCATCTATTTCCTCTACACCGCGTACTTTTCTTCGACCGCCTTTCCCGACCAGTTGTCGTTGCAGTTCTAGCTCGCGTAGGGCGTACAGCAACTGTGTATCTCTCGCCATCCGAGCAGCAAGCTCCTTTAGGAGGTGACCGCGGTGTTTCTGCAGACGACATTTTAGTTGACATATAACTGAAATAAACAAATCTCGTACAATGTTCTCTTGGGCCTCTTCTTCAGTGAGACCATTGCCAGTGTCTTCGGTCGCCTGGTTACGCTTGCGCCGGCGTCGGGATTTGATCGAACCGACAGTCTTCCAACCAAGGTCCTCTTGATCTGGCGATGCGGCAGCTTCGGCTGCACTGGCTGTGCGTTGGCTCTCCAAGAGTCTCTGTACTGGTGTGCGTGTAATGGCAAGCAATGGTCTCAAAGGCACCAGACATACCATCCGCCTCATCCTCTGCAAATACGATATGTCGCGGGGAGGCTCCCTGGTTGCGCTCTCCCTTGAACTTGGACTGAGAGGGAAGTATCCCCGCCGCGCGCAATGTCTCCAGCTCTGATTCATCCAAGGGCACGTCATCTGCATCTGAAAAGGGTACCAGGTTGGCCAACGCAGTCAGCTGGTTTTTGATCTTGTCTATTTTCTATTACGCGAGTGAACACGTGGCTACGGGGGGACGGGAGAGGAGGACGCGAACCTTGAGCCCAAGATTTCTCATGGTTCGTATGTATCCCTCGTCCTGTGTTTTCAGTAGTTTTACCATATCTATGGGCATGGCCGTGTTTCCCCTGTCCTGGACATGGACGCCCCCGACGGTCCTCTCCTTGTTCATTGCAAAGTAGAACTCATCCTTGTTTCTGTCGGCAGCCTTCGACTGGAGACGGTTGAGGCGGTCCTTCTTTGCATGGTAGTCGCGTGCACGTAAGACATAGTCCTTGTGCTTCTCGAGCGGGCCTAGGCGTGCTCGATGAGAGAGCTGGGACCGCTCCTTGTGTGCTGGTCGATGGACGAGTGTCATGGTGTGTGACCGTGACTGCGACGGTGTGACCGTTGCATGTTTTTGGCCCGATTTTTTGTTCCGATTTCACGACGAAAAAGTATGAGTTTCCAGCATTTCAGGCTGGGTACACTGGCCATGTCCCAACCTTTGCCTCCACATTTGCAGCACGGACACTCCCAGTTCTCGCAAAATCCACACTCGACCGCCGCCTCGGCCACAACAACGACCATCGTCACTCCGCCCTCCATCACCAAGCCGTCCTCTTCTCGTCCACCGTATGGATCAGGAGACAGCGACGATGGGTACACGCTCGTGTTCCCGTCCCTCGACGCCTTTCAGGAATGGCGAGCACGCGAAGAGGAGGCGCAGATGGTCGAGTTCGTAAAGGGCGACACTCATGGCAGCAAAGCGATCCCCCCCCGCTTCAAAGATCACACCAAGCTCGTATGTGCCCGCCACTCGCGCAGCGGTCGAAAGAAGTATGTAAAGAAACATCCAGAGCGCGTCAGAAAGGTCCCCAGTAGAAAAGTGAGCACCTTTCGCTCCGCCGCACTCGTCGATGACCCTTATCGCTTCGAAGCTCGAAGGACAGGGGTGCCAAGCATCCATCAGTTACAAGACCTATTATGACACCGAGGAAGTCCGTGTATGCTGTCAGTAAACCCACCCCTCCATCTGTGCAGCTCCGTTCTCAATGCACCCCTAGACATCTCTGAACATTCTCATCCCATTGGACTCGCCAACTTGCCATTTACTCGGCGTGGCAGACGAGCAGCCGTCGAGGCTGATAAGGCAAAGAATAAACGTCACTCCCAGGTCCCTCCCTCCTCGGCGTCCGATCCTTCACCCTCCACCAACCCTGTCGCCTCCCCTGCTGTGCCTGCGCCGCCGCCACCGCAAGCACCACAACAGCCACCCATGCCTGGCTTCCCACCATGTGCCCTGACCAACCCTCCACACCCCTTCTCACACTATGCTCCACCCCCGGGAATCACTTACCCGGCACCACCGATCCTTGCAACTCCCCCACAAGGGCCCTCCGCACAGCAAGATGCCTGGGAACGCATGAGCGTGCTCTTCAACACGATCCGCGGCCACGCACGGACATACGAATATCCCGGCGCTAGTGTTGCTGCACTCGAGAGCGTGCTTCTCCGGTTGTACATCGAGAGCCCCGTCAATGTCGTAGGAGGCGGCGTTGGTCTTGCCCCTGGAATCCATACCCCTTGTCAGATGCAGCAGCACCAAGCCCAACAACCTCACGGCCCGGAGCCCCACTCTCAGGCGCCCATGAGTGGATCATCATCCACTGCTGCAGAGCAAGGCAACGAAATCGACAACAACATGGAGAGCGGTTGATCCCCTCCTTTGCAATGTAACCCATCGCTAGTTTCTCTCTCCTGGACTTTCATATCATCTATGGACCCCCCTGTTGTAAAATATAGTTTCTCCTCGCCCACTAATATGTACCGTATTGTAATTTGTACCTCTACTTTCAATTCGATTTGCACTCCCTAGGGGATTTCAGACAGGATATCTCAGGTGTCGCGGTTTATTACGGCAAGTGGGAAATGCACAGTGGTAACGGGAATAAATCATCAATCTGCGAATGGATCTGCAAATGGATCTTCTGTATGTACCAGCATCTTCTCTTTGTGAGTGCTCGTGCTCGGCCCTGGGTGATCATGTGGTTGTTCTTCCTCCTCATAATCGCTCAAGTCCGAAAGTATACACCGACCGACGTGGTCCCAGTCATCGTCGGAAAACGAAGCACGCCGAGCAGATGGCTTCATGGGGGGCGGCAGGGCTCCTTGTTCCTGTCCCAATGGACCAAACGAAAGGTCCTGGAGATCGGGATGTGCATATTCTCCCGCATTACCGAGCCTATCATCTTCCTCCGCGGGCCGCGGCTGGTCCTGGAGCTCATCTGGGGAGAGTGTTACTGCGGTTAGCCCTGATTGTATCTCAATGGTGGGGTCGGGCGTTGGTGCTGCTACAAGCTGTTCGGGAGTTGTTAGGGTACGGATCGCGACGGAAACTCTCAAATGACGAACAGCTTCATACATCTGGATCGCGGCAATAACTTGCTCGTTCGTGGCGATAAGAGTCCCTATCATTTCTTCGTTCTCTACTTGCTAGAGGGATGGTCAAAAACGAAATCACACAAAGTTATAGATCGAGTTATACCTGGATATAGCGCACAATAGTCTTGCCTGCTGCCTTTGCCCTTTCGAGGCACTCTTTCACGTGCTCGTTGGTTTCGACCTTCTCCTTCTCTGGATTGACGAGCTTCATGGCGTTGATGAGGTTGTAACTCGCCTGACTAGCATTCGCTATCGATGTCACGATCTGTGGTCTGTCCTGCAACGAACGTGAGTATATGCGCTGCTTCCACTGCCCGACCCCCCTACCGCCTCAAAGTTAAAGGGTCTTCGAGAACGGCCCTTAGACCTCCGTGCTTCTTCCTCCGCCCTGCGCTTCGCCTCTGCCTTATCCCGCTTCAATTTGCGCCTCGCCGCTTCCTTTTCGTCCTTCTCCCTCCGCTTCTGCTCCGCTGAATCAGAGTACAACCCAGCAGCCTGCAACATCTTGTCAACATCCGCACTGTTACTACAAGGACCTTGGGATCTGCGATTGGCTGCCCTGCACTCTCTGTAGAGGTCAGCGATAGAAGGGTCACCCTTGAACTCGGTATTCCAGGATGCGGCTATAGCATTGAGGATCTTCCTGACTTTGCTCTCTGTGCTGGGATCGGAGGCCACGTGCTTTAAAGCGTCGATCAGCTGGTCATCTATGTATCTCTCTGCCACAATGGGTCAGTAGGCTGTGCGATGGATTTGGGTGGAAAGAGCGGTTTACTTTTAAGCTCCGGGGTATTCTCCATCAGTGCTTTAAGGATCTATTATAGTGTTTTGGACATGTACTCAGTGCGGGCTGTTTGCCTTAGCCAAAAAGTCACGAGAACGCACGAACAGAGCCCTGTACTGCTGGTGCGAGTTTCCATGCTTGATCTTCTTTCGTAGTGCTCTAGACGCCTCGGCTGGCCTGCACAAGTGTTATATCAATAAGCGAGCGCCAGAGGTGGGGGGGGGAGCGGGTGCTCACCCTGTGCCTTGCAAGATGATCGAATGAACGAGTTCCGGAAGACTAGCAAGGTCGTGAGCGTAAGTTGGAATGGGAGTACACCGGGGGACCCGGGGCTCACTTGTCATATGATTCCTCTGCTTGGGTCGGCGAAGTAGCGATCTCGACCAAATTTGTGATCGAGGACTAGGGTTGTGGCCATCAAGTAGCGAAATCGTGTGCATGGATTGAGAACACATACAAGCGGTTTTTCTCTGTTGAACGCAGACTTGAGCACAGATATGGACATGATGTTGAGTGGGCGAGATAGACCCAGCGACGGCATACATTTATGGAAGTCACGTAATCCGGGGATCATAAGGGGTCAACATCACGGCATTCAAGCCAGAGACTATCGTGGTTCTGCAAACGCGATGAATATACACAGTACGACTACGAACTATTTATCTTGTAGGTAGGGCTAATATATCAAAACTAATAAATGTAATCAGTCTTGTAAGTTTGCCACGTAGCGGCCATATATTCTGACAGTCTGTGCCCAGAGGACGGCCAGTGTACATTATTTGAATGGAAACAAAGTGGAATCTGTCCTTGAGGGATAGCAGGTCTAACCCTGCAGATCACCAAGTTGTTTACAAGGTCACTGCGCGTGGAAATTGTAGACGCTTTTTTCGACGCCTGTAACAAAGCTCCGCTGTGGAAAAAGCCGTAGTTCGAAGACAAGTGTACCAGCTATCAACAAAGTGAATGGTCTGGTCATGATCATTGGCACGTCCAAAGGAGGTCAGTGTATGGGCGTGAACGTAAACAAGCTTTGTTCTGGTTTTATAAACCCATGGGGGGGACGCACACATGACGTCACACACTCGTTGGGACATTGCCACCAGTTCTCCACAGTCGGATTAACGATGCCAGTGCAGACACGGAGCGGAGGGCGAACACGCACAGCCAACTCACAGAAGAAGAAACCGGCCAGATCGCGAGGGAGCCAGAAAGAACGGAGAGGCGTAGGCAAAAAACGGGAGGCAAGCAAGAAGCAAGATACTGAACAGGTTGTTGAGCCCAAGGCTGAGGAGAGAGAAATAGAGGAGCTCCCTGCCAAGAAGGCCAAGACGGAACAGGAGGAAGCACAATTGTATTCGTTCCATGAAGGTTCCCAACACGTTTAATCAGTGATGACCCTATCACTAACATTTTACCTACAATCCAGGCGTCATCGAGCGAGGCCATGTATACTTCTTCTATCGGCCCAAGGTTCAACATGAAGAGGTCCACGACATTGATGATGTCGGGAACTTCCACATGCTTCTTGTGCCTCGTCCCCCTGAATTCAGCATTCACACTGTGGACGAAACACGGGACTCAAGTGATCAAGTTGACAGAGACGAGTTGGAGCTTATCCCCGCAGGTGCAGATGTTGCGCCTGGCGCCGAGACAAAGAACAAGCCCAAAAAACATTTCCGGCTTATCACTATTGGCAAGAAACGTCTACCCGACCCTGAGGGACACCACGGGAAGGAAGTATTCTGGGCATCTGTCACTGCTATCGGCGATGACCTCCATAGTCTCGAGCAAGGATTCGAGGAGCATTCGTATCAGACCAAAACACGAGGTACGTACCTGGTTTCACCTGACTGCGCACCGCACCGACAGAGCGGAACAGGCGAACGTCACCAAGGTCCCGTTCGTCTCGCGGGGAGAGGTGTCTATGGCATCGTGAACAGCCGTGGAAAAACGCCGTCTAGAAATGAGACACATTTGGCGTATCATCTTTCGCACCCGTCTGCGGCGGGGGAAGTGCAGGAAGAGCTTGGCATTCACACAGCATCGTCGTTTGTGGTTCAAGTGAAAAATCCTGAAGCAGAGCCCAGCTCATTTGGCCAACGGATTCAACTTCCAGCTTGGAAACGCGCCAAGTATCCGGAGGGGATTATGAAGCATGTATATGAGAAGAACACAAAGGGAAGATCGTACGGCCTGCGCTTTGCGCCATGCAGTTGTATCGAGTTGTTGGACTATGCAGGAGCAGAGCTGTTACTCATTGCAGCACGCTCAGGGGTAGAAGGCGTTGACCAAAGTCTGGGCGAGAGAAGGGGAGAAGGTCAGTTGGAGTGGTCTCATGATGTACATATGGCACTGATGAAATGTCGTATGCAGTCCTGAAGGAAGTCAGCCAGAGGGAGTCGCAAGAACCTACGGAGGATATATTTAAGGAGCTTGGGTTCGAGAAGGATAAATTCCCAGCGGAACCCATCAAAGGGCAATGGATCTGAATTTTCGGGACACTTTCGGGGGATGTTGTTGGGGTATGATAAAACGATTACGATGTGATGTACATACATCTGGTAGTAAAAACGAGAAAAATGAGACGATGATCAGGATTGAGGAGCTTCGCTTTCGTCGTTAACACTTAACACCTTTATCCACTCCCGATAATTGAAGTTGCCTTGTCTGTCTGAGAACGAGCTTTTGAGGAACTTGTCGATCTAAGAGAAAGGTAGTGAGTTGGAGGGAGATGCGACGGACAAAAGGGGGGTACCTCGTGCTGATCCATTCTCTCACCAACCTCGCTCATCCATTTACGCATCTCGTCTACCTTGACTGATCCGGTGTCACCTTCGTCAAAGCACTCGAATGCTTCTCTGAGTTCGGTTTCGGTGTCGAATTCGAACAGACGTTCGCTCATCATGGTGAGGAACATGGTGAAGTTGATCCCCTTCTCGCTGTCCTCCTGTACGGCGAATGGGCGGGGCCCCGTTCCACCTGGACGCGCTGTAAGGAGATCGTCGAGCATCTTCTTTGTTGGGGATATCCCTGGGCGCGTGTTAGACCTGGATGCGCGTGTAATGGAAAGACAGACCGAGATTTCCAAAGATGTCTTTAAGGTCGGACTCTGTCACCCACCCATCCTTGTCATGGTCGATGAGCTGGAATGCCTCCTTGAACTGCTGCACCTGCTGGGCCTGGAAGAGCGAGAGCACACCCGAGACTTGTCGTCGCGTAGTGCGATGCCGGGGACTGCCTGGCGAGAGGTGGTCGGGGTATTTGGACATAAGGGCTTGGCGGGTGATTTGTCAGCAGCGGTGCCAAGTGCCAAGGCACGCCAAGCCAGGCCACAGGATTGGGTCACGTGATGCCAAGCGCCAAGCGCTGACCTGTGTCTTGGCAGAGATTATTAAAACACACCCGCCCAGTCCTCCAAGAACGAATACGCACCCATGCATTCCTCCGAGTCTGCTTCCCCTCCTCCGTCTGCCAGCGAGTCGTTTCCTTGCCAGTGGCTGGACTGCTCGTCCTCGTTCTCAGATCCCGAGCTGCTCTACAACCACCTCTGCAACGACCACATCGGCAGGAAGAGCACCAATAACCTCTGCCTCACCTGCAGGTGGAAAGACTGCAACACGTCTTGTGCCAAGCGCGACCATATTACGAGCCATCTCAGAGGCAAGTGCATCCCCTTCTCCCGTACCCCGTTCTCACCATTCCACTCATCCAGTCCACACACCCCTGAAACCTCACGTGTGCGAAGTATGTCCCCTCGTCGCATATTCGCTTGCTGTCTCACACCCCTTCTAGATCTGCAAGAAGTCATTCAAGCGCCCCCAGGATCTCAAAAAACATGAGAAAATCCACACAGAAGAGCATCATGCCCAGCATAAGCACTCAAAGGCTATCACCGTTAGCGATCCCTCTTATCTGTCTCGTGTCCGTGGAGATCACCAAAGGGGCCTCCTAAACAAGCCCTTGTCCACCAAACTATCCGCAGCAGTGCACGCCCCAATCCATCACCTCTCCACCAAACCCCCCTTTGCTCGCACCAAACCTTACTCTGATAGTATGTCCGCCGACATTCCTCCGTCAGCTCACATTGACCATATCCTCATGTTAGCATCTCCTTATGCCATCCTCCCCACACCCTCCCCAGACCTAGACCCTCATGGTCACCATACTCGCCATATCTCATATGACCCCTTCCTCCAGGGTCATAATTCATGGAATGATATAAAATCATCCCAGTCAGTTCCAGGACATGTGCGCAACAAACGCTCCCTTGATTGTTCCGTGGATGATTTTCTCTCCGACATGAAGAAAAGGAAGGTCAACCCTTCCTATGATCCCCGTGGGTGCCCTTATCCCTTTCTTGCGCATGATCCAACTCGCCGCTCTCTAGACATGGCCGAACGGCTAAATAACATGGTTTACGGTCAAGAATCCACCCACGAGCACTCCTTTAACCCACGATCAATCTCCTTCGACATCAGAACACCGGAGGAACTTGCAGCCGTCAACGAATTCCTTGTTACCCTCGGCCGTGACGTAACCGGAGTACATCATCGTACCCAGAATAACCCAGCTGCTTCCGACCGCTTCTCGCCCTACTTTGATACCGATAGCCTCAACCAGCTTGGTCTCGCTGGCCTGCCTGGTCTCCCTGCATCTGCGGGTTCGTTCTCCAACGACACCCAGTACACGCACACGTCTGCCCAGTACACTGCCCCGACCTCTTATCCATCCCCACCTACTCTGAATAGATCATCCCATCCTTCTCAACAGAGCCACTACGGGTCGGTGTATGCACTGCAAAACTCGACTTCTGCGACACACACCCGCGCTGTTTCCGCGTCCTCTCAGGATTATACGGTCAATGACTCGTCTCCATATGCTCTTTATCAGCCCACAGCTCCACCCCAAAGTTATCCTCACTCTACTCCGCCGCTGGACCCGACTTCTCCGCACTCTTCCAGCTCCACGCCGTCAAATGCTACTCCTCCCCATCAGCCGACAATCTCCGGATCTCTCTCCTTTGATTTCGTTCGCGTTCCTCCAGGTGCCCAGCCGCCTGTACAACTGGCAGCACAAGACTACTCGAGAAAAGTAATGCATAACATGCTTCCGCTGAGATCTGCTCCGGGAAGTGTCCCTGAGCACACTGAGCCCAAGCTTAGCAACGGTGCCACCTCGTCACAGACCAGTCTTCCTGCCAAATTTAGCCCCCTTGGGTCCCCGCCAACAGTATCGCTTTCGTCCCAAAAAATCTACCCTATGCTGCTTCCCGAAGACTCGGACCTCAAGCTACCCTCACTCAAGCAACATCACGAGGCAACACCGTGCAAACTGCCCTCCATCACAGAAATGTGCCGTCCATCATCACCCCCCTCACGTTCTCCGGATACTTCCCGTGGGACGACCCCGACGTCTGCGCGATCGTCACCTGGATTATCCCACGCTGTCTTGCCGAGTCTCCGTTCGATCACTGAGGCGCCGGAGGACGGCAGCAACGATGAACACGAGCTTGTGCGCAAAGTAAGCAAAATCAACCTCGAACACTATATTGCACCGACAAGGGACATCTCGGTCGAGGAGAGGAAGAAGCACGCAGAACTCATCCGCTCGTTGCTTGTAAAAATTAATCATGACTACAAGCAACGGTATGGCACGCCAAGGTTACCCACCATCAAACGGGAAGCTCCGCAGTCGCCTCGCATTCAGGATGTCGAGATGACACATGAAACATGATTGTCGATTTTTTTTTCTAGCTTTCCATGTTGTACCCTTTGCAGACAGCGGTTCGCATTCATTTAGTCCGAAATAAATCCCTATGCAACTTTCCGATATTATAGTAGGTGTAGAGAATTAAACAGATCCCAGATGCTTTGAGACTCAATGTTATTGCTGCCAGCAGAGCGATGGATTGTATTCACATCGCCAAGAAAATAGTGGGATGCTAACAGCAAGGGCACTGCAGACTAAAACGAAACGATCATTAGGCTGGGCACACCAGGCCCGTCAAATGAACTCAATCTGACACCCGAAATGGATCTCACCGCAGATGCTGGCACTCGGACAGAGTAAAAAGACGGAGTTGTCCTGATTTCAAAGAATTCCTGCTTGCTTCCATCTGAACTTGGTCACTCGCACTAGTTTAACTTATCAATTGAATAGATTGATCATTCATTCTAGATCGAGCAAACCTTTGTCTGATCTATTGTATTGCAGTTAGGGGGATTGCCTTGTCTCAATTTTTGCAATTTGTTTGCAATGGTCGAAATTTCTGTGTATCATGTCATACCCCTTCAATTATGCGCCGGTCGACGATCAAGCTGTTGCGCGATTTCGACTTCAAGGTGTTCCAAGCGGGGCACTGTCCAGAATTGTTAGCGGAGAACGACAGACTAGAAAATTTAAACGAGGATACATTGCAGGAGTGGAGGTGCGCAGGACGAGACACATAGACTCAAGTGTTCAACAATGGAATAGTGAGTTACGCATGACAGCAAATGCGAATCTCTTTGGCGTATAGTACTACATATGTGACAGAAAGAAAACTGTGATTCATCATGCATGAGTGGGGAACATGGTTACCGTTGAGGTGGTGGAAATCCCATGTCACCGTGCTCGATTAAGGATAAGGACTAGTAGTATCTCGTGCTGATACAAATTTTGGCTCGGCGTTCTTGCGACATGACAGGGGCTTTACTTTCTCACGAATATTTTGAGGTTAACTTTGCCAAGCAAGAAAGCCTCGTTTATATATTTTCCAAATGTCAGATCCGATGGTTAAAGTAATGGTAAATCATGAGTGCTTGAGGGTCAACTTTATCTTTGGTGCTGAACCCGACGGGGTCATGGATGCATCCAGTTCTTCCATACCCATTGCTGACAACGGTGGACTGGTCGCCAACGGCGAGGGCACCGCTGCCCCAAATGAGAACGATGCATTTTGCGTCGGCCGGTTGAACCCACTCAGGCTAGGCACCCCCGGCGTCATAGGTGGAGGGCTTGTTGCTGAGGTGGGAGGGACAGGAAGCGGTGGAGTTCCGCTGTTGAATTCTGCCCAACGGGGACACTTCCGATTAGTTTCTACATGAATCACCATGTGAGCACCCATCCAACAAAAGTAAAAACCAAGGCTGTGAACGTACTCATATGACCCATTTGGCCGCAGTGACCACAACGCCTCTGTAAAGAAATTTAGATCAGTTCGCGAAGTGACATTGAGTTGTACAGGGCCCGCAGTAATACAACGATCCGCCATAACAAAGACTTACAGTCGTGTCCGGCTTGAGAGGCCGGTTAATTTGCATCGGCATTCCCCCTTCTTTGACAATCTTGGCGTTCTTGCGGTGTAAACGACGTTCCTGATTTTTCTTCATCCTAGCTATACGTTCCTCCAATCTACGTGCACCGAGGGCTCTATATCATTGCACAGGGTAAAACTGAAAATTGCCCCGTACCTCTTCCTGTACCGTTTGTCTGTGTCTGCATCGCCCGTCGGCGCCAGGTTATCCTCCAAAGTTGTCTCTTCTTCGATCAGCTGGCGCGCACGAACATAGGCACGGATTACAGCCGCATCACGAATAATCTCCGTCTGCCACTCGCCATCGACCTGGGACGATGGCCCCATCGCATCAGAATATTGTTATGTATCCCCTTAATGATCTGTCACTTGCCAGGCGCTTTATCCGCAACACCCTACGATTTCCGTCGGGGCCAAGGCTCATTTCGCGATCCCGTTCTAACGATGAACCCCGACTGTACGCCGGAGAAGCAGGACCAGGCACAGGTGACATTGCGGCGGGAGAGTGTGGTGTTTCAATCCTGAGTGATCCTTGGCGTTGAGGCTTCTTAGGCTCAGGAGGCACATCCTCGTCCGGAGAAAGCTCAGGTTCATCCTTCCTACTCAAAGAGTCGTACTGGGCTCTCCATATTCGTTCAATCTCAGACTTGTAGATTTGTTGTTGCTCGGCGACGTTGTACCTGTGGGCCGACTTGGGACGATTTTCGGCTTCCGCTAACATGACCAAGGAATCAGTTCGAGTTTGCCATAGCATGTAAAGGGAAAATATGACCGCTCACCTAGTTTCTGTTCGTAGTCCTCTCCAGCCTTCACGAAAATGTCTTTCATCGAAATACGAATAAAGCTAAATGCCTCGCCTCGACCCGATGGATCTCCGTCTCCGTGAAGTCGAAGCATTGCTTTAGCTTGCGTAGCGTAAAGGAAATTCTTCGTTGTAATCCATGGCGCGAGCTGCTGTTCTATCGAGAGTTTGCTTTCACCCTCCTCCTCCTCGCCCTCCACATCTGCAGTCTGAGAGTACCCCAAGTCTTGTAAATGCCGTTGTCCAACCTGCATACTCTCCATGAGCACAACCTGCTCGGGACCTACCAACTTGAGCATCTCGGCATCGGTCGGAATTGTCACGGAAGCCTTGAGACGCCAGAAACCTTGATGAGGCCCCCGCCTATGATACTCCATGAATTCCTTTAGCCTTTGCCTCATTTGCAACTCATTCTGATCGGGAAAGTATTTCATCAAACGAGAGATCTTGAGTCGTTTCTCCCTGCTTTTCTTGAGCAAATTGTGTGCAATAATCTGTAGCCTATGTTTGATAGTGCTTGTAATCTTTCGGGAGTGAGGACCCGGGACTTCGGTCACTGGGTAGGTCTGGCCGATCACAAATAAGTTCCTGATCTCGCGCAGATAATACTTCATCTCGCCCTTGTGGGTGCTCCTGTGCTCCCGATGAGTGGCACGTCAAATAAAGTGGAAAAAAGGTTCGCACCTTACAACGAGGAAGTCTGTCGGATATGGCTTGTGGCGGAAGAGAGGAGCACGAACTAGGTTATTGTACAATGCTGGGAATGTCTGTCCCGGATACACGTAGCCAAATTTCATGAACGGTGATTCATCTTGAGGTTCGAGTACAAAGGGCACACCAAGGTCAAGCTATAACAAGTAAACTGACCGTACCAAGTTTATTAAACGGCCCAGTCGCACCTTGGGCATGTAGTCGTCTTTATCGTCTTTCTTGCGGTAGTAGTTGACAAGTATGCTACCCATGCCAAAGTTCGGGATAATTGGTGGATGTTCCTCCTGCCAAAAGTTGCGAAATTCGTCACAAAGATCTATAGTGCCAATCACGTACGGAATATTCCCAAAGGACAAAATTACTTGTGTCTTTCAAGGTCAAGTCACCCGTCTTGTGCAATCCTTCGCCAACATTACCTCCTTTCCCAAGCTTCCGCCCGGCCTTGTCTTTCTTTTTCTTCGCCGTCCGCACTTTGCTGAAGCGGATTTCGATATTCGTAGGGAACTGTGAGGCAGGGCGATGGAACGAACGTGCTTCTTGCTTGGAAAGACGAGTTTTATACTAATAGACAGTAATGATTTAATAGAGCTCCATAAGACGTTACACAGCAGGTGCTTACAAATGGCAGCTGAAGTTTTTGTGCCGGGTATGCATGTTCAACAACAAGTTGGCCGAACGTCTGGCGCACACGGTGGCGGCCTCCGTCTTTGGCCACCTCGTAGAGATGGTCGTTGGAGAGATTAAATTTATCACGGGGTTGAGCGTGATCTGCTCTTATCCGCTTGCGGGGCCTGACGGTTTCGATGGCTGAAAAATAGGGTGAGCTTACATACAAGAGACACGATGAGACCCACTCTGAGGACGTTCATCATGTCCCTCATCTTCATCTAGCTCAAGATGGGTAAAGTCGCGGAATGGTTGGGCATGGCCCCATATGATGCATTGTGTCCATGCACCAGATTCGAGGGACTTGTTTACCGGGGTAGTCAAACTATTCGATTCAGGGGGCGGAAGTGGGATGGCATCATTTGGTTCATAGACGATTTTGTCTTCCCAATTTGATAGTAGAACTAGGTCGAAACTTCTGTCATGCAAGGGAAGTGACACAGGAAGTGCAGATTTCTCGCGCTCCTGCTTGAGATAAGACAGTGATCAGTGATTTTGGCACGAAATTACCTCGATAGCACGTATAAGATCGTTTTCTATGCTGCCAGCACACATCGCCTCCTCAACCCGTCTGTTCTCGTTCTGGCGCCTTGTGTCACCAACAACTGCATCCAGAAATCCTCGTGGAATTTCTTTCCTGCGGGTATAGATGCTCTCGGCTGCAAGTCTTGGTGTTCTGATTGCTAAGGCGACAATTCGAACTTACCAACAAGGGGACGTTTGGTTATTCGGGACTTCTTGGGTATGTAGCCCTTGAACAACTCTGAAAAGTCAAGAACCCTATCCTTCTCAAAAGCTGGAAAGCGCTCGTAAACGCTCCTTGACCTCTCGACAAGTCGCATTATTGTCCTGACACGCTTCTGCTTGGGTTGAACGGTAAGAGGGGATTGAGCCTCTAGCTTAACCACGTCGCTATTCGTTGTCTGCTCTTGCTCGAGCTCCTTGTCAACCTCATCTTCATAGTCCTCTCCCAGTTCTGCCCCGACGGCATCATCGTCCTCCCATCTGTCACTATAGATTTGTGACGCATCGAGAGCAGGTAGGCCCGAGAGTCCTAGCGTGCTTGAGAGGCCTGAAGCAGCGGGAAGTGACAGATTTTCGAGGACATTGTTGAGAGAAAACCCAGTCAGAGTGGATATGACATCGCTTTCTTCCTAGGGATTGGATGAGCATTTCTGCATGTTACCCGTTGTAGGAATTGACACGAACTTGGCCATTCATGTCGTGTTGTCAACAAGTTCTCGATTCCAGCCAAAGCGGGTTGAACGCAGGGGCTCAAGCCAGTGTGGCTGACAAATCCATCAGATTCCGAATGAGGCAGTCCAAGGCTGCAGCGTTTCAACACACCGCTCATGTCGTTACGGAAGGAAGACTCGGAAAAGCTGGAGGCAAGCGATTTGGTATGGTGCATAACCACGGGCCGCTGAATTGCAATACAGGAGTTCCGTGCCAGTGTTTCATCCGTTGCTGAGAACGTCGTCTTCTGCATCTTCCCAGCGAAGGTAGAGCGATCTACCGAGCTCATTTGTCTCACTGACTTGTTTTATAGATCCTGTATGAGGCATTCAAGTTGCTTTCCTGCCCTCACTAATTTAGCTTACAGCGAATTGACAGCTTTGATTGACTCTACTAATTCACCAGACTCCCCGTTTCATATCAGCCAGGCGACTACAGACGCAAAGGTGTATCCGTTTCCCAACACCACTGAGTCGAATGGACCATCAAAGCGTAAAAGAACTGAAGACGGCCACATATCGTCGCCACCGACCAATGACATCGCCAATGCTCGCTACTCCGACCTTGTTCATGCAAATAAGCACCTTTTGAAGCTGTCGGAAACCACGAAAGCAGAATGCGCGCAGCTATCCGACTCTTGTGTGAGGGATAATTGTCTCTACTGCAGTACGCTTGTTTTACAGCTCTCTCATCCAGGACAAAGTCAAGTTATGGGTTAACCTGACGATGCCAAAGTGTGTGTATCATTCCTTTCCTCTTTCATTACTTATCCGATAACGCAGGATCGAAGAGTACGTTTCTATACCTGATGCGGTTGATTAATGTTCAACGTTGCTTCATTTGCAAGCGGGGATAATTTTGGTATCGTCATCTCTTGATGATTTCCACGATAGAGGCACTGAACAAGGGTACAGGAGTTCAAATTCAAGAAGGTTCGCGCTTGTGTTCCGAAGCAGATTCGTATGCTGGAACGTATCGCTGAATTTTTTCTTCAGAGGTACTGAGCGAGTTGCTGCGCTCGCAAGAAAGCGCCTACAATGTTCGTGACAGCATTCGACAACACCATTTGGCTCGTGCCAAAATATGCTCCAAACTCATCAAATACCCGCATGTCGAAGACTACACCGTAAGACGTCAGTCATTCAGACTTGATCTCTGCGTTTAATGCCGCCCCAAGTTGGCACTGAAGGAGCATGATGAGAAACAACTGTTCTTCATTCGCCAGAATCTCATTGATATCCGTAATATATATGCGGTCGTGACCGACATAGTTCACAAAAACATATCCAAGGTACGCAATTGGATCTTCACGAAATGAACTATCCACAAATGAAATGCTGCGCGTACAGATACGTTCGCCGAGAGGCAATAACCGCGCAGGTTTATACTGATTGGGCTGGTAGTGTGGTCGCATCAGATCTGAATAGCCTAGACAATGCGCTAATGTATTAGACAAAAGAGTGTGAATCCTCTTAGGGTACTTTTGTTATCTGTGCCTGTCTAACTCTATACTGAGATCGTTTTGAATATGTTGAAACCATCCAGCGCGGTACTGATGACAGTGCCAGGGATCTGTGGATGCCAATGGACCTCTTTAACATCTTTTTGCCCTTGGTGGATAAAGAGCAGCTGCGAGGGTACTTCTCGCTCGCCTTCACGTGTTTCATTCATCGAAGCACCCACTTGTTCATCGTCTTGCTCGACTGCAAGGTCCCATAAAGTGACTTGGTCGTCCGCACCGGAGGCGACGAAAACTGAGTCATCAGTAGGATGCCATTCGATAGAAGTGATTGGTGCGCTGTGCCATGCAAAAGCTGCGACTGGGCTGGGAATATCCCTAGGAGAACTGTGAGGACACTGCTCGATTGTGGACTGATATGACGAATACATACTCTCGCTTATTCACACTCCGTAGATCCCATACCTTGATGCCACCATCATCTCCTCCACTTAGCATTAAATACGCCGCGCTCCTATTCCAGCTAATAACATTCACGTCACTCCCATGAGCATGGTCAATCCCAGTAGCACTCTTACGACCTTTCGTGCGCACGTCCCATATCTGTATACTGCAATCCGCAGAACACGAGGCAAACACCGTAGGTTCCGATGGACTCCACTGGATGTCTTCGACACTTGAAGTGTGTGACATAAACGGCTGGGAGAGCGCGTTAAAGCTGGAGGTTGTCGTCGTTGTGAGATATATTCTCGAGTGGACATCCCCTGTAAGAAGGCGGAGTGCGGACGGATTAGCTCCCCCTGATGATGCCCAGTCCATGGCAAAGCCTTCTGTGCGACCATGGGAGTTAATTGTAAAGGCGGGTTTGCTGGTTCGTGTTTTGTCCATGGCGTACCCTGGCGTATCGAGTGATTCTATGAGAGGACGTATATTCCATATGTGTACTTTTCCTGTCTCCGCCCATGTTGCAGCATAATAAGGCTGTGAGACTGGCACAAGGGAAGAAGATGGCGCAAGTGGTTGTGCCCGGACGCGATTCACGCCGCCGTTGTGAGGAACGGAACGGAACTCAAGTACGGGGTCTTCGTCGAGGTCATCTTCGTTGTCTTCCTCATCGGAGTCAGAGTCATCTGGCAGAGTACGGCATTCAAAACAGGACACCGAACAGGGATGAGAAACTGACCCCCATCTTTCTGTGTGCGATGAAGTGAACTCATCTTATAGACGGACAATTCGTTGTTGCTCGCCTGATCTGCCTGAGTCCCAGCCACGATGTAGGCAGATGCGGGGTATCTTTGTCGTTCATCACCTAGATTGTCTCGCAGCACGTCGAACGAGAGACATGGCCAGGTTACATTCATTGAATGGCGCATGATATACACAGTGTCATCAGGTTCAAGTATTTCATCTTTCCCCAGGACATGTGAGCCAGGGATATAGGCTTGTGGTTCTGGCGGTTGTTCTTCGGACTCCTCGATGGCAGGCATAACCTCATCGACATCCATATCTGGAGCACAGGGTATGTTATAATTCATGAAAGATGCGATCTGCATGTCCTCGTACCGTCCTCCCCATGGCCAACCTCACCGTCTACTGGTTCTTCATCTTCAATCTCGTCCTCCCATGCATCTTCGAATTCGCCTATCTCATCAACGACATCATTGCGCCTCGGAGCGTTTCCAAACACTTTGGGGTAAGCTTGGCCTTCTGTTTGGCCGTCCGCAGCTGATCGTTTCGACATACCCCTGGGGTGTTGCAGTAGCAAGACCAAAAATTATCGTGATCGTAACATTGCGGTCAATCCATATTCGGCAACTTGACTCAGCAGATTATCAAGTCCTAGTGAGGCTTCGTCATCGCTTTGTAATGCGCAGGGGACGACGACGTGTCTGGTACATAAACCCTTCGGTCAGGGAAAACATTCATTGCAACAACATGTCTACCGCACTCCCTGAAGGGTAAGTTCTCTTCTAAGGCGTAGTCACCGACAGCTAATATGTGGGCATAAGATTTGAATATGTCACAGTACCTCTGGTCTCCTTGGCCTGGGTGTTGGTATGGCAGACGCTCCTTGTAGGCGGGGCTCGTAAACGCGCAGGCATCAAATACCCCCAGAGTCAGTAAAGGTCCTTCTGGCGTCGAGGAAACTTCCTAACTTCCCCGGTACAGTGTATGCTGAACAAGCGGAGTGCACGAGCAACCCAGCAGCACTGCAATTCAACTGTACCCAACGTTAGTCGGGGTAGGGGTGCACTATATGACTTGCTGACGTGGTGCTTCAGGTGCTCATCAAAATACCCTGGAATCCGCACCTATCTTCATTCTGGGGTGAGCACAAAGAAGTGCGGATGCATTTTTTTGGCTTAACGTCGCCGGACAGGACGATCGTTACTGGACTGAAGTATCCCTGCGTTGCCGCTGCTCTGGGAGGCGGCTTTGTCGTTGGACGTATCATTTACACCTTGGGATACAGTACGGGCAACCCCGGCAGGGTATGAAGCATCGCTGTAGCTCCGACTCCCCAGTATTCTAATTTTTATCTACTTTGACAGCGTATCCCAGGGTTTTGGATCAGCAACATATCCTCGCTCGGTAAGTCGTCGTGACGTCTTGCACCCATTATTATTCAAACGTTCCTTTCAGGTCTCTTGGGCGCGTCGGCCTATGCTTCCCTCAAGCTCTGCTCCTTTTTGTAATACAAATACCTTGGTGTCCCATGTAACTCGTTCCTGGACAGAGCTTTTTGATGGTCAACGGTTTTCCTGCATTGGTTTATTCCCGAGCTGGCCACAAGTACCTTTACATCATTCGTATTGTACTAATACAGTATGACTTCAACAACTTACAGTGGGATCACCACAATACGAGAATTCGTGTTGTTGTCCTCATCGCGATATGGTAGTGCTACTCATTGGTAGAGCAACACAGGCACCAGTCATCCGCATTGTCACCGTCATCGAGACAGCATGACTGATCCTCCTCCTTGTGGGTGTGCTGGATACCCAGTTCGACGTCGTTCGCTGTCATTACATTTACAAAAAAAAAACATTGCAGTCACGTCGTCATGGTCAAGGTGTGGGCATTCTCGTAATGCTCACCTAGCCTTCCCCAAAGACTCGACAAGAGACAATTATTGGTGCTCGCCATGATACCATGGTAAAGTAATTGATCATACGAGCCTCAGTCGAGAGACCGTGACAGCGAGATCCTAGACTTGTACTAAGGACGACTATGAAGTAGTCTGCCGGCGGTCAATGTTAACTCCAATGAGGCCAAACGAAGAATGTCAACAGACGAAGACCCTACATAGCATGTCGCGCTGCATTGACATAATGGACAACGGCGAGTTTTTGGCCACTACTCGGAATCATTAAACGAGGTGGAGTTGAGTGAGGGGGGATATCATTTGTAATTGATCTGGAAACACGGAGAGAATGACTAGAAGCGTTGGTGAAAATACTACTTATCACCAGGGCATCTTCGTCGTGACTCACCATATAGACAGAGAGCTCGTTGTTGCTCCCTTGACCTGCCACCTGAGTGCCCGCCACGATGCAGTGACATTCATCGAATGGCGTCACTTTGGGTTCAATGATTCCATCTTTCCCCAGGACGTGAGCCAGGAATGTAGGCTTTAAGGGTTCTGGTGGCTGTTATGGCAGGCATTCATGTCAGAAGCGCAGGGTATGTTATGATGGGCCATGAAAGTTCGTGTAGCTGTGTGTCCTCAAACCATCCTCCCCCTGGCCAGTATCTATTGGTTCTTCACTCATGCGTCTTCGAATTCGCCCATCTCGAATCCAACGACGACATCACGTTTCGGAGGCTTAGCTTGGGGTAAGCTTAGCCTTCTGTTTGGCCGTCCGCAGCTGATCGTTTCAGCGTGAGCGTTGCGGGTCACAACACTGCACTCGATCCGTATTAGGCGACTTCTCGGTGTGTGCGGGCATATTCGGCGCTTGGGTTGCCCGTAAGGCTATGATGGTGCCGTCTCCCTCCTTCGAGGTTCTGTAATGCACAGCTGGAAGACGGTGACGTGTCCTTGCTGCACAGCAGAACGCTTGGATACTTGAATCTTGTTCGAACCACTCAAACATTTCATCCGATATTCGTTGCAACATGTCTATCACACTTCCCGAGGGGTATGTCTCGTTCTGTGTAGTCACCGTCAGCTAATATATGGGTATAAGATTTGAATATGTCACAGTACCTCTGGTCTCCTTGGCCTGGGTGTTGTCATGGCAGGCGATTCTTGTGGGCATGGCTCGTAAACGCGCAGGCATTAAGTACCCTCAGAGTCAGTAAACATCCTTCTGGCGTCGAGGAAACTTCCTAACTTCCCCGGTACAGTGTATGCTGAACAAGCGGAGTGTACGAGCAACCCAGCAGCACTGCAATTCAACTGTACCCAACGTTAGTCGGGGTAGGGGTGCACTATATGACTTGCTGACATGGTGCTTCAGGTGCTCATCAAAATACCCTGGAATCCGCACCCATCTTCATTCTGGGGTGAGCACAAAAGAAGTAAGAATGCATTTTTTGGCTTAACGTCGCTGGACAGGACGATCGTTACTGGACTGAAGTATCCCTGCGTTGCTGCTGCTCTGGGAGGCGGCTTTGTCGTTGGACGCATCATTTACACCTTGGGATACAGTTCAGGCAACCCCGACAGGGTATGAAGTATTGCTGTAGTTCCTGCCCCCCAGTATTCTAAATTTTATCTACCCTTGACAGCGTCTCCCAGGTTCTTGGATCGGCGACATAGCGTCGATCGGTAAGTCGTCGTGACGTCCTGCACCCATTACTATTCAAACGTTCCTTTCAGGTCTCTTGGGCGCGTCGGCCTATACTTCCCTCAAGCTCTGCTCCTCCTTGTAATATATGTAAATACCTTGGTATCTGCATACTATGAACATATTGTGAATATGTATGAACTGGTTGAATCTTGCGATCGGAGGTTTCCGATCAGCTATACTTGGTACATCAAGTACTGTAACGGATGCATTGGACAACGGAGGCTCGGGAGGCTCGAGGGAGCAAAGCACCCCCTTGAATTGATACAGCCGCCATGTCACAATCACCACGCCGTCTATCCTTTCCTTCGTCGTCACAAGAGTTTGCTTTACCATCGGGCCCAGCCAGTGCCTCATTCCAAGACGACACATCAACCAATCCGCTGTTTCTACGCTTTCGACGCTCATCGCTCCTCCCAAGGCCTTCTGCGTTCTACACGGACAAGTGCACACACAGCCCACTCGCTATTTCGTTCACAATACCCATAGGGAGGCATCGAAGTAGCAACGGTGAAGAATCAGAAAGTGACCGCGAACGGATGTGCACAGAAAGTTCCCCATCGAGCAGCTCGGGACACCCGACGCCTCCTATCGTAGTGCCGCCCGCCAAAAAGACCGAACAGATACAGGACGAGGGCAGTAATAAAGACACCTTGACACCGTCGACCCCGCCAAATCGGAACATTGGCGTCTTGGCACCAGAGCCACTTTACAGTCCCGCTGTGGTCAGCTCCAGGCGCCCATCTTACCCAGTGAGTGCGTGCACAGGAACGGGAGACGAAATAAGCTGAGGACCTACTATGTGGCCCCAGCTCAAGCCTGCTCGTATCCTCGACATCCTAGCTGATGCAACCCGACCCGATGACGACGAGGTCAAGTCAGAGGCTGCATTTCAACGTCTAATAGCCTCATGTTCCGGACTTCCAATTCAACCTCGCACACCTCGTGGACCCCCAAACAAAGGTCGCTATCCGGAGGAAGCAGTCGATGAAGATTTCCAGCGAGAGGACACCCCAAGTGACGACGACGTGGATGCCATCTTCGCATTTGACCCCCCCAGTGAGCCAGCTACGACTAAGTCGTATACACCTGCACCTAGCATGAGCGGAGACGATACTAGTACGGGGAGTCCCATGGTGGTGGCCATGGATGTGGACGGAGTATGTATTGCTATCGCTATCTGGGCCCCTAGTAATGATTGCTGTTACCAGCCTTTGACTTCGCCATCTATCACCTCTGCGCCTGCTTTGGTCCAATGGCGATACACGCCGCCACCTACGGCCAGTGCTGTTGTTCGGTCTAACAAACGGAAATGTGGGTATATAGTATGCTTCCCTCTATTTCATTTTGTAACCACGAATCATGTTCAGGCGACGATCGTTATGACCCATATCCCACTTCCGCGAAACGCAGAGCGGTATCACCGTCGATATCTTACCTCCGGGAAACACACCCTTCTCTGTCTTACCCTCGCACACCGAATGGGAGACCCTCACTTCCCATCCCTCTTGCCATTCCGGTCTCAAACAGCGGTTCTGCAACCTCATCTCCCACGGTTGCCAACTACTCGTTCCAAAACTACCCAACTTCCCGTCAGGTAGGACTTGGGTCGATGAGCCTCTCATCTAGCCCAATTCTACGGCCAACATTGGGTCTTTCGAGTCCGATTCTCCGCCCGATTCCCAGGAACAGGCGAGGAACAGATGGGGAGGAAAGAGACATTGAAGGTGCCAACGAGGGTGTCAATGGTCTTACCCTCAGCTAGCTGTAAGCGGACAGCTCTCTCCCTCGTGGGTTCCTGTGGCTTTGTGCGGACAAGCACTTGCGACTCAAGTGACCCGATGGGCCAGTATAGGCTTTCAGACGCCCTGCGACGGGCATGATGGGATACTACGCGCTGTCCCGTGGTTAGTGAATACCCACACGGTCTCCTTGGAGTCAGATTGGTCACGTGTGGTATACCCTACAGTAGACACGAGGCGCCTTTCTTCGGCTACGTAGTAATACCGACCCTGGTTTAAATGCCATCCATGCCCAACCTCACGAAGCGCGCAAAGAAAGCCATCGCCTTCCGCGACCGCAAGGGAAAAAGCAAGAGGACGCTGAACACGGAACAGGAAAACGATGTCCCTATTCTCGAACATCAAGTTGATGCTGAGAGCGGGGTTGGCGGTGCGCAAGGTGAAGAAGACGATGAAGCGAGTACAAGGGCTTTGGGGGGCGACAGCGCAGGAAAGTCCAAAGAGGAGAGGGGGTTGGTGGGGTCAAAGAAAAGAAAGAGGGAAACTCGTGAAGAAACGCAAGGACCAGACGAACACCCAAAACCCAAGCGGCGGAGGGGGTCTGGTGGGGGTTCTGTCGTCGATGTTGTAGACGGGGAGGGCGAAAAGCAGTCAGAAGTATCGAAACGGCGGTTCATTCTTTTCCTTGGTGCGATCCTCGAGTCGCTGTCTGTGGTCCATTTTCTCTTACTGTGTTCCAGGTAATATTAAATATACAACGACGGTAGAAGCTATTGAAGCTCATTTCTCTGCATGTGGTACGTTTGGACCTCGGTTTGGTTGCCAGGAAAGGCCCTTCTGATATCAGGCAAGATACCCCACCCACTGTACGACTACTTACACCCAAACCATCGACGAACAAGTCACCAACAACAAAACTAGTTACCAAGTCAAAAGGCTGCGCTTTCCTCGAGTTTCAAAACCGACAGGCACTACAACAAGCTCTCAAGCTACACCACTCTCAACTCGATGGCCGTACGATCAACGTAGAACTGACAGCAGGAGGAGGGGGCAAGGGAGACGCCCGTCTCAAGAAGGTCAAAGAGCGAAACAAACAGTTAGAAGGCCAACGAGTGAGGGTCATCGGCATGATCGAGGGCTGAAATGCTGACAACTATTGAAGCGAAAACGTGTGAAAAGGGCTTCCTCAGAGACGGCGTCCGGCCAACAGATTGACGGTGCTCGCCGTTTCTCTGTGACATCAGGTGCTGAACAAGTCCACGACAAGAAACGAACGTGGAGTGTAGGCCAGGCGGAAGAGACTGAAGTACGCCGCGGTGGTAAAAAGCATGCTAAGCGGGGTAAAGCACGCAAGCCAAAGGATCTGGGGACGGGTGTCAATTCCATACCGGTCGGCTAATCTAACGAGAGTCCCCTGATTATGCCCAGGTGATAGTAATAGTGGGAATATGCAAAGTATAGGTCCATGTCAGGAAACGAGAATAAATACAAGGAACTGCAAGGTGGTCAGCTGGGGCAAAGGCGGACAGAAGGAGACACGTACGAAAACTATCAAGACACCGAAAACCTTGATCATCAGCCAACGGTTACTTGATATACTAGCGTAGTACTTCAATAGTTCCCTCTGCGCGCCACTCACGTTTGAGGCAATGTCTACAGTATCTGCATCGATGCGCTGCACCGTTTCCCGTTGTTCGGCCACCATATGTGCCAACTGATTAAAGATTTGTCCCAACTCCGCTATTGTAGACTCAATGGATTCAATTGCCGTTGAACGAGATTGGATATACGAGTCCTACAGACTGGTAAATGAGTGCAAAGATATGCAAAAATAGTACTCGCCTGCTGCTCTACAAGCTGCATTTGCATGAAAGCACCCCCACCATTCTGGGCGAGACCACCCTCTGCCGAATCGAGGTCCATGGCGAGTACGTCTCCGTTTTGAGGCGCTCTCCCTTTACCTTTTGAGCTTGGACGACTGCTACCATCACCCATGGGGTCATACCGCCCATTCAACAGGACGGAATCTGCTGACGCAGTAAGAACCAGAGGTCAGAATGCGAGAAGTGACATACTCTGTGGTGTTTGGTGCGCTGCTGCAGCCGTGGAATGCATGAATTGCTCTGTCCGATCCTTTGTCTCCTTCATGTTCTGCGGAAATAAGCCGGACGCTTCGTTCCCATGAGTAGTCACTTACTTGGGTTCGCACTTCCAGCACATCCTTGAACGTCATACTAGTGTTGGCCAGTTTACTCTGGAGCATCATGACGACGTTGTGGTTGTGCTCGTCGATTTGCTTTCCTTCTGTCGACCGAGCGTTACTTTGTGCATTGCGTTGTTTCACAAAGGATTGCAGGGCAGCGATCTGCCTGTTGATGCTAGCAATATCTTGTTTAATGATGAATGTCAGTTCCTGCAGAGTAGGATTCAGGCAGCGGGTCCACAGTGTACCGAATGACACGCACGCTGATCTCTACGGGCCGGTCGTCAAACAGCGTTTTGCGTTTTGCCACTAAGGGAAGGGTCAGTCGTGTAACAGTTGGGTGACATTGAGGACACTTGCGCTGTGCCAGCTTTCCGAGTTTAATGGTGGTACCGCTGATGTCCTTGGCAATCGCAGATGCCATACGCGAGAAGTCGGTCTTAGCTGTTCCGTGGGATTGGAGCAGACGTTGTTTCGCCTCTGCTGTGCGCGGTTGGATGACAGACCTATTGCGAATGGAGTCGACGCAGGTGCGGAATTCAAGTGTCCTGTCCTGTATCGCCATGGAGGAGAGAGTGTGCGTGGAATGTATTAAAAGGAGGCTACTTAGTGGTATACGTTGGGAAGCGTGCGTGTCAGTCAAGTTGCCATCCACCAGTGCTCCGGCCGAGCGGTGCCCGAAAAGGAAGTGCGCGGCGGCCTGCGTCGGTCATGAGCCTACGCTGGGGTTACTTGAATTGTCGTATTCTCCCC
Organism: Scleroderma bovista; assembly: GCA_037178675.1. Taxonomy (NCBI): domain Eukaryota; kingdom Fungi; phylum Basidiomycota; class Agaricomycetes; order Boletales; family Sclerodermataceae; genus Scleroderma; species Scleroderma bovista. The sequence goes on along the minus strand of JAYMGJ010000006.1, from coordinate 6,820 downwards.
ATCAACCACTACTGACCCTGCTTTCTGTATGCTGCATTGGGTGTTGGTCACACGACGCTGTCTGGCCCTCCCCAAAGTTAGAGTCGTTCCTTCGGCCTTTTCGCTCCAATCGACTGCTTATATTTCGACCTCGATACTTCTCAATCGCGTCTCGCTCATGTCTTCGTGTCCCACACCGAAATCACGTATCCTCGTTCTTGGAGCAGGCAACTTTGGAAGCTGCCTTGCAGACCACCTCGGCGATTGTGACCATGAAGTATTCCTTTGGTCTCGCAAGGCCGGCTTTGCGGAGTACTTCAATCTCCATCACCGCAACCCGGATTACCTCAAGGACCATGCTTTCTCCACCAATATTCACGGAGTGGGTCCCGAGATACCAAGCAAAGATATGATACAGCAGATGGACGTCGTGCTCTTCTCGATACCAACTCAGGGACTTAGGTATGCAAGCCGATGCTATTAGTCACCCTGACCATGCGTTCACTTCCAGAACCTAGAGAAACCCTTACAAAGCTTGAACCCAATCTCAACGGAGATAAACTTCCCTTGATGATCTTTGTCAACAAGGGTATCGAAACTGGAACACAAGCCCTTACTCTTGAAATCATTGCGGATACGTGTGGCAGTGAAATTGCTCGCGCTGCAACGTTCATTGTGGGTCGTCTCGCATCTGCTCTTTGATCGGCATGGTTCATGGTGATCAGTCTGGACCATCGTTTGCAACAGAAAGTCAGTGCCCTGATCTATGCTTTTGCAATGAGGGATTCACTTTTTCTTGTCTAGTCATTCGCAGACAACCTACTTCTGTGTCTGTCGCCTCCTTGACGGAATCCCAAGCTAAGAAAGCATCTGAGGTCTTTCATCAGCCGTGGTTTCACTGGTAAGACGTGCCAGAATAGTCCACTCTCACCCTAACATAATTTTAGCTACACTGGAGGGGATCCGATTGGGCTAGAATTAGCAGGTGCCTTGAAGAATGTCTATGCCATTGCGGCTGGTATGGCTGATGGTCTGGGCTATGAGAACAACACGAGAGCGAGTTTAGTTGATCCAATTCGCAGAGAGGGTTATGGGTTGCTGAATAATTCTAGGCTTAATAACACGTGGTTTGGCAGAGATGACGAAGATAGGGACGACGTATGGCGCGTCTCCACTAACATTCTTGGGTCTCGCTGGTGTGGGTGACCTGTTCCTCACGTGCAGCTCATCGACCAGTCGGAACTACACCGTGGGCTATCGACTTGGGAAAGGCGAGGCACTCGAGGATATCATCAAAACCCTTGGAAGTGTGGCGGAGGGTGTCACGACTGCAAAGGGCCTGAAGCAGATCATAGACGAGATGGGTGTGACTGCAGCCCTTGCGACTGAGGTGGGTGGTAGAGCCACGCCATGTCGCAGTGGAACTAATCAATCATAGATATATGAGGTGCTCTATGAAGGTGCGTTGCAGATAGCTGGTGTGTACGGATGTGGACATGTGGTTTTCAGGAAAAGACGTGAAGACGAGTGTGCAACACCTGATGTCTCGACCGCCGTGCCGCGAACTGAACTTGCCAGAGAGGACGGGTGAGCATGCAAGGAGACTGCTGCAGAAGCTGGGCCTGGATGTACAGAAGTAGTACTGTATGATGTAATCCATTTACCATTTCGGAATATGTTCCCGGTGCCTGAGTTCATTTCCGGCATTCAAATCGGATCCGCGCCCGCCCGAGGATTATCTAAGATCACGCTCCCACGCTTTTTTTTTCGCTGCGCTGCTTACAAGTCCGATAGACAACGAGTCGACGGTTTCGCAGCAAAATATTCTCTCTTCGCTTTCGCTCTTGCTGCTCCCAACGGTGTCCTCGTCGTCGTCCTCGTCGTCCTTCGTGCCGTCCTCTCGTTCTCATCCAATGCTCGCAATGGTCTCCCCGCTCTGGTCAGCATGCTTTGAGGGGAACATGGACGCCGTCCTCAGTATGCTCAACCACGCATCTCCAGTTGATATCGAGATCAAGGGTGAGGCCCTCGTACTGCTCCAGTTTATATCGTGCTCACCTCGTGCATCATCCCAGACCACACCGGTGCCACGCCTCTCCTCGAGGCAGTCAAGCAGGGCCATCTTGATGTGGTCAAGGTCCTCCTCGACAAAGGTAATCTCTTCCAGCGCGTGATTCCTCGATCTCATCTTCGCACTTAGGTGCCGATCCATCCGTCGTCTCCCTCCAAGGTGGCGTCGAGGCCTTCACATCCAATCCGGAGATCATCGACCTCCTTAACAATGCTCCTGCTAAAACTACATCGTACGAGGCACACGCTCACGACACAAGCTTCCCCCAGGATCCCTCTGCTGATCCATCAAAACGCTATTATCCTCTCCCCGCACACCCCTACGGCTACTATCCACCTGTCCCACCTGTCACAGATGGCCCCCCGACATACTATCAGCACCCACCGATGCCAGTAGCCGAGAACAGTGCCTTTGGAAATCTGCCTCCTCCCGAAGTAGCAAGATATATTCCATGCAGATACTATCCAGCGTGTCGCTATGGCTCCTCTTGCATCTTCGCTCACCCGCAGGGACAATACTACACTGCCCCACCTGCGCAATACCCCCCACCGTACGACCCCATGGCCCAACAGCAGTACCCTCATAACTATTACGCCCCCCCACCCCCACCCCCGCTCCACACTTCCTACCCACCCTCAGCACCCGTCCCTCCCCACATGAACCCCGTCTCGCCGCCGTCGGGTCCCGTCCACACTCCTCACCCCTCAGTTGTTCATGCAAGGTCCAGCTCCGAGGCTCTCTCGCCTGTCCAAGCACCTTTTAGTCCCAATGGAGTACCTCCCCCTCCGTTTGGACCTCTGACCTCCGTTTCTCCCTACCCTCCTCCACACCCACTTCCCCTTTCCATCCCATCACTTCCTCCGCCGCATCAGCCCGCGACTGCTCGTGGACCTCAGTCTCCGCAGTCCATGTACTCCAATGGACCCGTTTCTGCTCCCCCATTTCCTCTTCGTCAGGACCATGCTTCGTATCCGTCGCAGGGTTCACACCCAAATTCAGCATATCCTGAGGTGAATGGGGGTCCAAAATCGCCGTCCGCACACCCACAGGGCGATAACTACGGTCCCCTTCGTACGTTCCCACATGGGGGTCATCATCATCGCCGTGGAAACATCCGAAGAGGCTCTTTCGGGGGCAACAGGAAGCCAATCCCTACTTGTATCTTCTATCCTGCTGGCAGGTGTAGAAATGGGCAAGCCATCTGATCTTTTTCATGCTAATCTGTGTCTGATCTACTTAACCAGTGATGACTGCCGCTTCCCTCACGTTGGCTCTGATGCTTCTGGCCCTCAACCTCATGTTGTTGGTGGCCGTGCTCCACGTCCCCGCGAAGTCCCTAATGGAATCAGTACGATCGAAGAGAATTTTGCTGTCATGACTGTACAAGTTCGTTGATCCCACGTTCTAATCGCAGATCTATCTTTAACAACTTCCTTTAAAAGGAGACCCAGCCGCGCCGCAATGGGACGGCTCACTCAAGCCGTTCCCAGTCGACCGATCCTGGCAGCCGCTCTAAGGGTTCCAGGTACATCGGTTCTCGAGCTGATAAAAAACCTATTGTGAAACAACAGAGGGTACCAAACGCCGATGAGTTTCCTGTCCTCGGTGGTGCAGCGTCTTCCAAACAACTGGTCAACGGGGGGCCAGTCATAAATGGGTCCGCAGGCCCAACTGCAGCGCAAGTATTGCAGGCGCCTCCCCCCGTCCGCAAAGATCTCACAAGAGAGTCTACAACTCGCAGCACTTCCCCGGACGAACGCCAAGCGAAGACTCAAGTTGTAAGTGCGCACAGTCCATTAGCATGTGACAGACAGCTCCACCGAGTTTTATGTGCGTAGGAGAACCGGCTAGTTGAATGCAATGGTGTCTATACCAATGGTGCAACCAATTCAGTTCCATCAAAGCTCCCCCGTCTCCTTCGCAGCTGCCGCGACCGGTGTTGCTGATGTAGCGAAAGAGCTTTCTGTCTCTGCTTAGAAGGAACATTACTATCACGTCGACCATCCATAACCCATAAATGTCATTTTTTCTCATCGATCCTGACTTGGTTCTATTTATTTGTGCTAGGCTCTCTTGCAACTACTACAGATTTATCACTTGCCTTCTCTGCACGTTTCCTTCCGTTACATTTCTTGGATTGGCATCACATCTGTTTTTTTTTTTTTTTTCATTGGTGCTTCTTTTACAGCTTGTTCTTTCGCCGTCTGTTTCATTCCTCTCATGTTGACCACCGGTACACGTACTAGTTTACATCCTCCTATTACTGTCACACTCACCGCTTCAGCTCTCCAGTCTTGTTCACTATTTGCGCGCACTGTTTTCCTGCATAGCATAATCACCTATGGACGATAGGCTCCTTGAAAAGCATATACATGGCGCTTCTCCACGGCCATCGACAAGGCGTACTGCTCACTCAAAAACATAGATATCTTGCACTGTTCCCTATACTTTAATGCACGCCCCAATGATCCAAATTCCGCATATCAACTTGATTTCCCTCTGTTATCTCTCCGATAACATAGACAGGAGCGTCGCCATTCTTTTGCAACACCTTTAACGCCTCATCTACATAGTTTTTGCCCACGATGACAATTAGCCCGATGCCGTTGTTGAAGGTCCGTGCCATTTCGAGGGGGTCCACACGTCCATGCTTCATAAGAAAGCGGAAGACGGGTGGAAGTGGCCAGCACGATGCGTCGAGGTAACAACCGAGTCCCTTAGGAAGGACACGGGGAATGTTCTCGATGAATCCTCCACCTGTGATGTGGGACATGCCCTTGAGAAGCCCAGCTTGAGCGGCCGGAAGGACTTGTTTGATGTAGATTCGGGTCGGCTCTAGGAGGCTTCTACCCAGTGATGTGGTCTCGTCCCAGGGGCAGGGGGACGAGTAACTGAGGCCCGATAGTGACACGATCTTCCGTACGAGAGAGAATCCGTTAGAATGTAACCCTGAGGAAGCGATTCCTAGTAACACATCTCCAGGACAGATGTCCTGGCGAGGAAGAATCAAGTGCCTTTCGACAGCACCCACAGCAAAGCCAGCAAGGTCGTAGTCGCCTATTTATTCTGATCAGCAATTGCAGTCCGTTTTTGTTGACCCTTCACCTTCTTGGTACATTCCCGGCATCTCAGCGGTCTCGCCGCCAATCAGAGCGCATCCCGCTTGTTTACACCCCACTGCAATTCCTCTGACCACTTCGGCTGCGGTAGCGACGTTTAGCTTGCTGCAACCGTAGTAATCTAGGAAAAACAGCGGCTCCGCGCCTTGTACGAGCAGGTCATTGACGGACATCGCTACAAGATCGATCCCTATGGCATCGTTTGAGGTAGAGTAAAGTAACTGAACTGACAACACGGTTCCTTACCCACAGTATCATGGAGTCCAACCTCGATAGCGACATGAAGTTTGGTACCCACGCCATCGGTACCGCTGACAAGGACAGGGTCGTTGTATCCAAGACCCTTCATGTCGAAGATTCCACCAAAGCCTCCTATTTGTGCGTCGGCGCCAGGACGCCTCGTCGAATGTACGTATGGCTTGATCGCATTAACCAGTGAATTACCAGCATCCACGGACACACCAGCGTCTGCATACGTCAAGCCTTTCAAAGGCTCGTTCTGGGCAGCCAGCGCCCTAGGGCAAGTGAGAGACATGAATTATTACGCTGACGAGATCTTACCTGTATGCTATGTCACGACGGTATACCTTGCCTTCGAAAGATATCTTATCAGCAGCAGCGTAAGCCAGAGCTAACGCCTTCTCGAGTGTAGATGCCGCGGCTGTCACCGCGATCACGCGGCCGCCAGAGGTAACCAGTTTATCATCCTTCAATATGGTTCCGCAATGGAAGACGACGACACCTGGCTATCTAGTCAGAACAGAGGCAAGGAGAGTAGAGGTCGATGCGTACCTGAGGGTATATCGGCAATCTCGATACGTTTGCCTTTAGGATAGGGGCCAGGGTAGCCCCCCGAAACCAGAATGACAGACACCGAGAAGCCTGGATGCGTGCCTATTTGCACGAAGTCTAATCTGCGTTCTGTACAGGCCTGGATGACGCGATACATAGTCAAAACTGCAGTCCGGAAAAGACACATCAACATACCAACAACACGGCAGCGAGATCGACGTCATCATTGAGCAGAAGCATGAGCGCTTCTGTCTCCGGATCGCCGAATCTGACGTTGTACTCGAGTACTTTTGGCCCGTTATCGGTTAGCATAAAGCCCGTGAAAAGGAGGCCAACAAATGGAAAGCCTAAGTGGTAAGGATATGGTCATAAGATCCGTTGATTTGCGACACGAGGAACACGGACCCTCTTTTCTCATTCCATCTATAGTGGGTCTAAGGGTCTCCTTCATAATGCGATCCATGATGGCTGGAGTAGCCACTGGTGCTGGCGCATAGGCACCCATTCCTCCGGTGTTGAGACCTGTGTCACCCTCTCCGATACGCTTGTGATCCTGAGCAGCGGGAAGAGGAACGATGGTATAGCCATCTGAGAAGGCAAGAACGGATATTTCGGGGCCCTCGAGCAGCTCCTCGACCACGACTTCATTGCCTATACGTTGCCGGATCACAATCACAAGAAGCACAGATACCCGAGAGGTAACAACGAACCTGCCGCACCAAAGGCGTTTTCCAGCATAATCTGCTTCAATCCCTGCACAGCCTCATCTATATTGTGAGGGATGAGCACGCCTTTTCCAGCAGCAAGACCGCTCGCTTTTAATACCACGCGAAAGCCACAGGTGCGAACATATTTGGTT
>JAYMGJ010000005.1:0-28226 GCA_037178675.1 Scleroderma bovista | reverse complement strand
TGGGTTATATTTTTTGGGTGGAACTTGTTCATCAGACTCACTATCGGGAGAGCGACAATATCGGAAGATTGGATGAGTGCTTCTGCACATTTCACAATCTAGTTCTCCTCGATAGAAATGAACCTCGGCAGGGAAACCTAAAAAGGTCCATGCGACAACAAGAGAGCGGGGAACACGGAAGTTTCGTTGAAACTGATCATGTTGGTCAAAAGTTCTACTGATGTAGAAAGCATCAGGACTCATATCATTCAAAAGAACGTTGCCATCAAGATCCATGAAAGGATATATCCCAGAATGATTCCAGAAACGTAAACACAAAGAACTATTAGGACACAAGACGTCTTGTCTGGTCACTAATCACACAAAGTCCTCATCCTCTATCTCATCCCAATCATTCCGAGAAACCAAAGTTTCTGGATGGGAGAATAGGATGGGTGTGTCAGGTTCTGGAGTCCTAGATCGAAGGATTAACGCACAGGACAAAGGGGCTTCAGACTCGTAAGTCTCGATGATATCATTGAAACTTGATGGTCCCATGGACTCATCAGCCCACATGGCCTTGCAAGCCTCCTCAGAATAGGGAGCCATAGGCCTCTCCGCATTATACTCATCCAACTCAGCATCGAGAGACTCGTGAGTTGGAGACATGGGAATCTCCTCTATTCCAGAAATGGTAGAATTGTCTACCAGCATGGCTGTGTAATCCTGAAAATCTGGTTCATCATAATACTGGAGGGACTCATCAAAGACGACATGGGTTCCTCCTCGTCCTCGTCTCTTTCCCTTTCCTTGCTTTCCTCCTCCACAACCGTGATTAAATCCTCCACGATGGTTGGTGTTTGATCCTCCAGTCGGAGGAGAAACAACCTGGGGTTGGCAACAAATCTGTTTGCCTCCTTGATCATAAAAGATCCTTTGTCGACCTATGGGACAAAACTCAGCCAGGAAATGATTCCGGCGACATCCCTGAAAGACACAGCGCGGATACTGATTGCGCTGTCCTTCTCGAGCAGGTTGTTTGCCTTTGCCTCAATTTCCACTTCCTTGGAAGGAAGGATGGACAGCGGGTTTGATGTTGGTAAGGCACGACACAAGAGTGGCACCAGAAGATCCCTGATACTCGTCAGCGAAGTTTGTTCGCTCCGAAATACAATTCTGTAAAGAAATCGTTGATCTTCCTTGAGTAGCCTGTCTACGCATATATTCGCGATGGATGTGACCAGTGATGGTCTCCACAGTAAACTGGGCATCGGTAAGCGTAGAGCACAACGTCGAGATAGCTGTCTCCCAGTCCGAAGGTAAAGCCATTAGAATGGCCATGGCAATCATACTATCAGCAAGATTAAAGTTTGCTGACACAAGGTGTGCCGCACACTGAATGAGGTTGTTAGCCTCCTCGACAGGGTTCGAATTGGGCTTCATGCGATACTGAAAGAGAGACCTCATTTCAACAAGAGCTCCAACCTTTCCTGGAGTACCGAAGGTAGTCCTCAGTGTCGTCAAGGTAGCCTTGGCAGTAACGCCAACATGCGACTGGTAAGTGGCACCAAGACAAAGGCGTATCATGCCTCGCATCTGTCGGTCGATAATATTGAACGCTGCAAGATCAGCAGCACCTGCAGGAGGATCTTCAGTCATCGGACTGTCGCATTTCATCGCCATTGCAAAAGCCTCTAACTTGTCGTGCCAATCCTTGAAATTTGTTCCATCGAAAATCGGAACATAAGTGGAGAGATCCTTTGTAGACATTCTAAAGCAAAGCAAGAAGAGAAAATAGGTCAGCAAAAGTGTTTTGACCATTAGGGAGTGAAACATCGATCTGAGGGATTGTACCAAGCCTTTGTCGATTCCTATGTCTTCCGTTGTGTGTCCCTGACAACCGACGCGGTGGTAGTAATCCCATGAGACGCCTATCTCTATTTTCTACTCTCCTTCGAAATCGTCTCATCGATGTTCAATCCTTTCGATTTTCTTTTCGTTGACCCTCTTTCGACAAATACTCCACTCCATGATATCCTGAAGTTCGTTGCCACTTGAGATCCTCGGCACAAGCGAAGTCCAGCTCAGCAAAGTAGTGCGGATTGGGTAGCTCAGTAGCACTTCCAATCATCTCCGCAAAACTGTTCGAATAAAAGGACAAGCTTTTAAGTGCACAAGAAGGAAATGAATATTTTACGTAGCTGGCAACTTGAAACTCAACAGGTATTCGTACAAAAGGAATATAAGAGCATAGTCGAAGCTGAACATGATCTTCAGCAGAATGTATGGTGTTAACGAAGTACAGAGTAGTCTGAAAAGAATATGGATCAAAACGACAATGAATTTTCGAATCATAATGAACTGCAGAAATGTACTCAAGTATGTCTTGGACATAAGGTATGGGAGAGGAAGGATGCATGGGATACACCGGTAGGGTTTGTGTTGGTAAAGTATTGCCAAAAATCTTGGCTAAGAATCCAGTCACCGTGTTCGTCCACACCCAAGGCGAGCTTTGAAGCAAGCACCTTTCGATCACAGACAGCAATCTTTGCTGCCGCCATGTTAATGTCCCAGGAAAATCCTGTCCAAAATCTACTTCTCCTCGCAGCCAGGCAGTCCTGAACCTAGACTTGTTTCGAGCAACGCAAAGACCAATACTCCGTAACCAAGGATAGCAGACATCCTCTTTTAAGAAGAAGAGAGAAAAGATGTCGCCTTGGCCAGTGGGAAAGAGATCTGCAACCGATGGAGTAAAACCGAGGATGCAGCCATGATGGTCTTCCCTATATGTGGTAGGTCGAATATAAAAGTCATTGTGAGTCGAATGGACAACAAAGTCCTCGAGATGCACAACTGGATCAGGGTGTTGGTACCATGGAGCAGAAATAATTCGCTCAACAGGTACAATGCTGGAAGAATAGAAATTTGAGTCGGGATTCCGGACTCGTTCGTACAAAGGTTGAAGAAGAAACACTAGATAGTGTGGGTCCAAGAGGGGGTTATGGAAGACCACATCATTTGGATCATAGCAGGGATCAGTACTGGTGATGGAAGACTCTCTCTCCTGTTGTCTAGGAACAAAGACAGGAGGGGAATGAGTGCGATGGGATGTTGGTATATACAAACCCATGCTAGTAGACGGTTCTCCCCTAGTTGTTGGGAGAGAGAATGGGGTTGCGGACCAGTGGGTCCGAGCTGGTCCGACGTAGAGGGACCGCAGCTGTTCTTCCCACTCTACTGAATTCCGAACTGGTTCCAATAACCAATGCAGTGCTTCTTTGGTGAGTACGGTGTCGAGACTGGGAACGGAGGTATAGGATGACATCTTGATCTTCAGTGGTAGAGTTGATATAAGTCAGGGGTGGCGAGAAAGGTATTACCTGAAATTCAATGGGAAAATGTCTGTTGGCTTGGTTAGTCAATCCTATGAACTCGCCACTGGTACGACCAGGGGAAGGTAATGACTGAACCATAGCAGAAATGGTTCGACCCTCTCTCGGTTCCAGTGACAGATACTTTGGAGGGTTTCCCCCATAAGGGATGCCATTCTCATTGAGAACACGGTTCTCACCCCAAGGTAATTGTCCTGAATACTGAGGAAGTAAACTCGGTAAGCCAGTTAAAGGGTTTCTGGCATAATCCGGGTCATTATGGTCAAACTCATAATGCTGTAGAAGTTCACCCATAGTGGGTGCACTTCCATTTCCATACAGACATTGATCATCAACTCATCTCGCCTGAGATTCCAAGGCAGATCGTTCCCGAGCAGATTGCACACGGCGCTCTCACTCAAGGGTAACGGTCCATCAACCCTGAGCATCCTCTGCACTAGCCTGTACTATGAACCGTCTCCCACCAGGAGTCTGATTCAGTTCCACAACTAAAGTGAAGAACGTGATTAAGAAAGTAGCAAAGCAAAGCTCTGCGGATATAATAGGATGAGGATGCATAAAAGCCTGCACTCCTCTGGTGGCAAGTAGAAACTGCATGACACCAAGAAATAGTCTCCAAGTGAACCGGTCTTCGGCGTTCCGGGGCATCTTCTCATTGGCTGACGAGAATAACGATGTACTAGGAGGTCGCCTAGACGGGGCTCATAACCTAAAGGGAAGTACTGTCTGGAGATGGACAAGCACAGCAGGCCTAGACAAGAATGATAATAGAAGTTGCTAACTCACTCTAGCTAGTTGGTTCAAACTTGAAGTGATTAACCAAAGGTGGTTAAGAAAATTCTTGAATAGAACAGAGGATAAAACGTAGTGGGTAAAATCCTACTCTGCTACCAAGAAGCATAAGGGTATTTATACGTCTGTGACGTGCACAGACCATGTAAAGTAAGAAGTCTCTGTAAGTCCATAAACGGACAGGTAGATAAGTACCTTCCTAACATAGTAGTCTCTGTGGAAACTCGTAGAAACTCGTAGAAGGCCACAGTGAGTCACAGGTAAGATAAGAGATAAGAAAACAGTCTAGATCAACCCATAGGAACGTTCCAGAAGGAACATTATCTCTCCTTATCTTGATACATCATAGATAAGGGATATGACTCCGGTTAGTCGGTACTTTGTTAACCAGTCATGTGACTTCAGAGAATCACATGGAAGACGATGAGACACATCACGTGTCAAGGCTCTCATAGAAGTCACGTGCTAGTAATGACTAAGCACTTACTTTCTCAACAAGGTTTGTAATTAATGATGGGGTCGTCATCATCATCGCGCTGGTGGGGTCAACATCGTCATCTGGTGGTGGTATAGAAAGGTGGTGGTCTGCACAGGGAAGGTCTAGCCTGAAAGAAGGGAGAAGGAGAACTGTAGGATAACCTCAGTAGTCTGGCAAGCTACTAATATATTAGATATACCTGTAGATAACTACAAGGTATCAGTAAGTATGAAGTGGTTAGTAGGAATGTACTCACCCTCAGTAGTCTGGCAAGCTACTGAGGGACTATGGTAATAGAACTCTACTCTAGTGCGATGCATGCTTATGTAAGTAGGCAAAATATACCACAACAACTCTGTTTATCTCCAACAGGTGGTGGCTCACTGGCATTGATAATGGTGGGGGTTGTCATCAGTCATGGCTGGGATTGGTGGTCGGGGTGGTTATTGTTGTTGCATTGGTGTTGGTCACCATTGTTGTGCTGGTGTCTGAGGGCTCACTTCAGGTATTATGTAAGCAGTACTAGCATACTTCTTTCGAGCTAAATACTGGGTTGGAAACTGGAGGGTTAGCCACATACTTGTCTACAACATGAAATGTTACCAAACAGCACAAATATTTGTTGTAGAATACAGCCAGCAAGGTGTTTTGAGATATGGTTGTGGTATGAAGAAAAGGGCAATCGGGCGGAGCTTGAAATTCGACACACTGATAACTTATCATGTGACTAACTCTTTTTCCCAGGCCACTTGTCACCTCAGCGCTGCAGTGACACCACAATCCACCTTGGCATGAACTTGAGCCACAGCCAATGGACGACAACAATGACAGCCACCACTACCACGACGTCAACTCTGGCCATCGCCGCTACACTCCCATCAGTAAACAAACGATGATAATGTGCAGCAACGGAAATACCATCACCACCAGCACGACAATCGATGACCAATGACTGCACTACCATCACCACCAGCATGACGACTGATGACTGCACTACCATCACCACCAGCGCCGGCCAAAGACGACACAGCGACCACTCCTTCACCATGTGCAACGATGGATGGGTGTCACACCCAGTACTCCGACAATGATGATGATCATCACCACCAGCACCAGCCAAAGATGACACAGTAACCACCACCTCACCACAACAGTGACCACCACCAGCACTTGTGCCTCGACAAAAATGATGACAATCAGACTGGCACCCCAACCCCAACAGTGACAACAGCATGACAACAACCTGCATGGCCAGACAGGTTGTGGTACATACCTGGGATATTTAGACTAGACTTCTGGACACTCTCTTGTGTTAAGCAATCTTGTGTACTGAAAATCAGTGCCATAGTAGAAATGCATCTATGTACTCTAAGACATCAGTGCTGGAAAACTTGGGGTACTGAAAATCAGTGCCAGTCAACTCAGGGTACTGGAAATCAGTGTCAGAACACAATGTGGTACTGAAAATCAGTGCCACAAAAAGTGCACACTGAAAATCAGTGCCATGAAGGTGACACTGAAAAGAAGTGCCCACCAGATCAGTGCCAGTGGCACTGATTCAGGTGAATTCATGCACACCCGCTGCTTGGGCTTCTCTGGGTCATGCTCGCATACTGCACAGTGCTTGGTGCAATGCATGCACCTACACAAAGTCAATGAAGAAAATGGGATTAGGAAATAAAATAAAAACTTACCAGACATCTCCAACCAGACCTGCCTCCAGTTCCTCCCTCACCCGCTTCTTCAATGCCTCCTGTGCCCTCGCTTGCAAATCCACCCTCTCCTTCTCTGCCTGCTCTCTTGCCTTATGCTCCGCCTCCACCTTTGCACGCTCCACCTCCTCGTGTGCCAGCCTTTCCGCCTCTTTGCGTACTCTCCTCTCCTCCACCTCCCAGCGCTGCCTCTCCTCTCTCCTCACCTGCTTGCGATGACAATGCTCCTTCACCTTAGCGTCAAGGATGCTTGACTCGTCCTCGCTACCAGATATCAACTCCAGTGTTGAAGCCTTTGTCCAGTCCTTGGACTTGGTGGCAGCTGGGGCGTTGGGGCTGGTGGACTTAGTGGGTGCAGACATGTTTGAGATGACAGGAAGTTGGGGGTAAGAGCAAAAATGGTCTGATCTTTATAGATCCAAAATTCGTACTCAGACAATCACTCCAGACTCCGCATTGTTTCTAGGTGACCACACAACAGCCCCATTGGGGCCTCATGGGTTTGGCCCCTAAAAGGGGGATACTGTTACGACCATGCCCAACTCCAGGTCTTATCCGGTCCCTCCAGTCGCATTGCAGCTCTATAGCTCAACTCTGGTCGCTCTCAGTTACTCCAGTCGCTCTCAGTTACTCCAGTCGCTCTCAGTTACTCCAGTCGCTCTCAGTTACTCCAGTCGCTCTCAGTTACTCCAGTCGCTCTCAGTTACTCCGGTCATGGTCATGCAGATATGCCTCTGCTAACTACGACCCTTGGTCTAGCCCGCATCCAGTCCTTATCACACTTGCCCATCTACCCTGTCTTGACATGGGTTCTCTGTGTACTCAATATATCTCCTACCTTGTATCATTTTCACCGGACCTGGTTTATTTTCATCAGACCTGACTTTATTTTTACTGGACCTGATCTAGTCCTAACTCCAGTCATCCCTTGTCTGCTATTAGGTTGTTTACTTGTCACCGTATGTACTCAACCCTAGTTTCTACTTAGTATAAGTACCCTCTAGTTTACCTTGTACACCTCTGAAATCATCTAAGTTACTACTCCTGATCCTTGTCCGTCTCCATCTCTTTCTCTGTCTGACTGGAACCTATGCAAGGGATCAATGCTTGTCATCCTTGTCATTGAATTCAATCAGTCGCAACTCCAGCCCAGGCTAACCTCTGCCCAAATCCCTGACCTCTCCTCTTGTCCACTTTTGTCTGGACTTGACCAGACCTCCTACCGGAGTAGAACCAGACTTGACACGCCAGGGCAATGTTGAGAGACTGATGGAAGAGCCAGTCTTGAAGAAGACTGTGGACCTGAGTATCTTTGTGAGTGAACTTCGCGATGGGAAGTAAAGTGAGGAGGAGATAGGTGTGGAGCATTGTTTTGCTTTGGATACATGCATCAATATTTGCCAGGCTGATTAAAACCGGGTGCACCATATGATTTCCACTCATAATGGAGATGTTTGTTTTATTGGACAATAAAACCACTCCAAGTATAGTCGCACCAGGTGCAAGCACCTCCTGAAGGACAATATTAGGTTTCTCAAGTCAGAAAGAAAAAAACTCACCTGGATGCTCCATGCCTGGTCTCTGCTCAACCATTCATCATAAACCCGACATACTTTTGTGGCAGATGTCCAGACCTTCCTTGGTACAAATGATATATGAGGTTTGAAAAGCAGGTGACTGAGAAGTGCTTGCAGGCACTCAATCGGGTCACGATAGAAGAGACACAGAGGCTGCTTTGTAGGATATTCTGGAGTCATTGTTTCACATCACCACTGCAGTCCAGCAGGGAGTATTTCTGCATGGGTGTGCAGTTCTTTTGCAGAACGAAAGGACAATGGCATAGTTCTGATCTAAGGGATATGGTACATGGTCATGCAATGTGAGATTCAAAATAAGTCATGTACTAGCTCAAGCGCCAATAGGCTGTTAATTGCTGCCATACTAAGATGTGATTGTAAAAGCCATGATGCAAAAGCCCACTCAGACTGAGATGCCCAAGGAAAATAAAGGTTTTCCTGTCTCTGCTCCACATATTGATCAGTCATAAATTCATCCATAAAGGTTTTACCACTGGCAAAACATTCCGTGCTGCCCTCATACATCTCCACAAACTGTTCAGGCCTGAGCTGTTCAGGTTCATCTCCAAAGATGGCCGGTGGAGCTGATCCAGGAGAATTAGGATAGTCAAGTTTGTTCCCCATCTCAGTGTCATATTCATCTTCAACAGTGACACTGTTGTTATCATGTTGCTGGGTGCCAGACTCCATGGGTGGGACATCATCTGGTAAATTGATGGGATTTCTAGCAGGGCACCCTGTGTCGAAGAAGGGTTCCCTGTAAGTCAGTTGGTTCATGTGCTGGAGGATGTTCGTCTCGATACAAAACCTCTTCCCACACTGAGGGCAACTAATAGTCTTGAACCTTCTGTGAGTAGTTCTAGCTCAGGGCATGATGGTAGATTATGATGTGATGGTAAAGAGTAAATTAGTGCTCACTTAGCTCTACATATGCAGCACTAAGTTGACCATCTATTTCTATCAGGTACATATAGAAAGGTGGTGGTCTGCACAGGGAAGGTCTAGCCTGAAGGAAGGGAGAAGGAGGAGATCTGTAGGTAACCTCAGTATGCTGGAAAGCTACTATTATATTAGTATATACCTGTAGGTAACTACAAGGTATCAGTAGGTAGTAAGTGGTTAGTAGGAAAGGTACTCACCCTCAGTATGCTGGCAAGCTACTGAGGGACTATGGTAATAGACTCTACTGTATAGTGTGCTTTATGCTTATGTAAGTAAGTAAAAAAACCATAACAGTCTGTTTATAACTCCAACAGTACATACCCATATCAATTGCCCACACTTCCCAAAAACTTGTCCTGCTGTATAACTTAGTGTTGCCATGGCTCGGCTAGTCAGGAACCAGCTCCCATTTCCCATGACTATGGTTTCATATGGCTCACCTGGGTTGCTAGAGCTGTTGCCATGCGACCTACTAGGTTCAACTAGTCGGGCAGGCTGGCTCGAAGTCGAAATACCAGGAGTGCCGGCCCGAGTCGGCTTAGTAACAAAACAGAACAACAATTGTACTACTCTTGATGTGCAACAAGTAAAATACATCAACACTTAGCCTGAGACAGCCTGCTACTACAATGAGGAGTAATGGGTGTGTCCATCTGACAAATAGTTTGAATTCCCTTCAGGCCCTTCCTGAGTAGAAAGTTAGATGGATCAAAACTAGCACTGCCAAGCACTCATGTTTGTTCCTCAGCATTACGACCAATGTAGATAATGTGTGTTTGTCCAGTTGGGGCAATTGAACATACCCCAGAATCGCGGATACTCTTGCATGCATTCTGGCATGGTGGGGGAGACTGCTCCGTGCTTGTGAGCATGCTCAAAGTAAGCGAGCTACAACCTGCCGCAGATGCGTTGAGCGCACAGAATAGGGAGTGAAGGTATTCATAGTCAGGCTTTTCTGCATAGGCAAGAGAACACAAATACTTGAGGAAAGTGGCAAACACATAAGGGGTGTCTCCGCACAGCTCTTCGACTGTAACATTTTGTTTCATCTTTAATATGGTGTCCTGAGAGAGCACAGAGCTGTTATGGCCAAACCAAGGAAGTGACCCACACAGCAGATAGATCAACGTGTATGCAAGTGATTTGATGTCATCACGATGACTTGATTGAATGCCTAGGTGATGATTGACAGAAGCAAATGCAGGAGTACCCACAAAGGGGTGGCCCTGTTGGCATGGGGTATGTACTTGAGTGGCAGGATCGTGATACTGCATTGCGATACCAAAGTCGATGAGAATTGAACCACCATGTCCAATCAGGATGTTTTGTGGCTTAATGTCACAGTGGATGTAGTTGCATGAGTGAACATACTCAAGTCTCTGGAGCTGTTGGCACATTTAGCATGATGGTCTGGATTGATTGGAGATCAATACTCACCAGCTGACATCCCAGTGCAAGTACGCTGTCTATGCTGAAACAACCACCCTGCATACTGAGTATATCACATACGGGTGTCGCAATGTTATTCAGGACAAGAACATGATAGGACGATTCTCTGCTGAACCACAAGGGCTGCGAAAATCCGGTACCGCCACAAAGATTCTTCAAGATGTGGAACTCATGTTCCAGTAAGGTGGGGTCCTGCATGAGTTTTACTGCAACATCCTGACCACTGATGAGATCTTGAGCACGATATACAATTGCTAAGGATGGTATAAGCTTATCCAGACTTGATCACATTGTAATTCGGTAGTAGGTACACACCATGTGAACCAGCACCGAGAACTTCTTTCAAGCTGAATCTCCCATCTATATGAACAATATTCAATATAGTAGAAGGCATGAGGTATGGGATTGGAGGCATGTACTGTACAGAGAAGGATTGAAGCTGAAGGTGTGTCAACGCCTTCAACGTGATCAACCAAAGTTGAATTTGAACGTTCACACGTGAATATCCTCTCATTTGTAACTTCCAAGTCCACTGCCATCAGAATCACACTGTCTCTTTAATATCATGGGGACCACAGCAATAGGCAGCAATGAATACAGCTACTACCACTATCCACCACCAATGGCAACAATGACGTGTGGCTACACCAATCCAAGTTGCCCTCAGCTTCGTGAGGTTCGGTCTTTGTCACTCCCAAAAGCCAGAGACACAACAATATGCGCAGTGATCAAGCCACACAAGCCTCTGATCACTCATTCGTTCTCATTCCCCGGGCCCCAGGCCCTATCTAAGGGTGTGGATGTTGACCATGTGGTCCAGGATCCCAGTTATGCGACTGGAGAGAAGATCAGCTCCGATCGATGGGACACCATCCTCAAACAAGCCGCTGGTCCTGATACTTTCAGGACTCTGAACAAAGGTGAGTTTTTATATTTAAGACATTGGCTACTGCGCTGAGTCGCTGACTACTGCATCAAGACGTGTGCAAACACATTCTTGACTATGTTGCAGTGGCTGAGCCAGGTGTTATGATGAAGGTAGTTTTTCAACCTGAAAGATTGTCGTTTACTGACCCTACTGGTCAATAGAAGTTCATAGGTGTTGGCCCAGATGAATACACAGCAATTTCACGCATTATTGAGGACATGTTAGCTGTGTCTACAAATGCACAGTATGTACTATGCATACAATATGATCATCGTCTTTGAAACTCAATGACAATAGATTGATGTATGATGCAGATGTCTGCACTATGATCATTGAATTACCGACCGCTGTACATGAGGTGCCATTCAACCACTTGAAGAAAGTTTTGGAGAGTGCACTGGATGACACTCCTTATGATGAAGACACTATCCTTGATATCTTTGATGGCTGTTCATGGCGGCACATTCACGGCCCCCTGGTATGTTCTCGTCAGAGAATGTGCCTTCTCCGAACAGAAAAGTCATGTTGTTGACAAATTGAAGAAATATATCTGAGGGTTCCCTAACCTCATGGTAGTGGTCATGGTGATCATTGACGAGGTTTGCAACTACCAGTCACCTCTGAAAGATTCCGATACATGGGAATTCTTTTGGAACATCAACAAAGTCCTTTCCCTTGATGAGTTCCTGGCTTTACATCCAAATGATGGCGAGCCTCTTAGTCTCTCTGCTCCGATCAGGATCAAAGGGCACACTTGGTGCCATATCAATAGTGTGGACTATTATGTTTGGGTCAGGCAACCAGGGGAGGGTCCAATTGACCTTGATAGCACAGATGCTCCGCACATGGCACATGGGGTAAGTTCAACCTCTTTTTAGTGCACTAGTCGCTGATGAATCGGGACACAGACATTTTTCCCTCAGATTGAAATGGATAGTGTTGAGGCTATGCCACACAAGGGCCTCTCCATGATCAAGCTTAGCATGGTGAATTACTTACGCGAACATCACCTCAACTCAAATCATGACATCGCCAAAGCAATCTCCCAAAGCTCAGTCCCTTGGGCAGTTCATTGGAAGGGCCCACATACAAGCATTGTGGCCTCAATGGCAGTTACTGCACACCGCCGCTATGAGCTTTGGATGGTGCATATGATCTTTTGCGGAAAAAAGTGACCTCATGACACGGACTCTGATGAGTCTGATATCTCCACCACCTCACCCCAGTCACCTGAACCTGGCCCTAGTGACACGTGGCTGGTGCATGCTGGGACATATGATCTGGAGGGCACTGTTCCTGTAGCCAGTCACCTGGCTGTATCTGCTGATGTGCCCTTCCCTGGTCCGACATGTAGCCAGCAGGCGGAGACTCAAGACACTGGTAGGACTCGTCGGACGACCAAGAGAAAGGTCATTGATGTTGGAAAGGAAGGTCGTTAAATGATTCATTGTTCTGAAGGATTCACCTGCCTTATCCATGCTGCTCGCTTGAAGTACAAGTACGTTCGTGCACCATTTTCTTTGTATTAGTCGTCGGCTATTCTAGTTGGTGATCATCTCACAGGGTTACTGAAAGCGTGAGGGCCATCGATGGTCAGTCAAACAGTCCCCAAGTCAAGATGCCGTCTATAAAAGGTTTCCTGTTATTCATCTACCCTAGAACTTACCCGTCCATCACAGACATGGCTGGTAGAGGTACTAATGCTGGACACTTGTGCCATCATGGTGCAGTTGTTCCTGTTGACCCCACTGTTGCCCCTGCTGTTGCCCCTGCTGTTTCCCCTGCTGTGCACCAACCTTGTGCTGCAGCAAGGAACCAGAGAGACCGCTGCCTCCCTACTCAGTATTGTGATGCTGCGGAGGATTCTGAGTTTTTTAACATTGATGACATGAGTGAGGAGAGCAGTGAGGAAGAAGTCACTTCCAATTGTGCCCAAGCTCAGCATAGCAACCCGGTCCCCCCTGCTAATGCTATGCCCACTGCACAGACTACTCCTAATCCCACGTGTACACCCACAGCTAATCTGGTACCCTCGATGACGGCCCCTAGCACAGGTACTGGGTCAGTTGACATCACTGGAGCTGAAACCAATGGTAGAACAACTGCGGTCATCACCCACTTCTTTACCAAGACTAAACATGTGAATATGACCTGTAACTGTTGCAAGTGAGTTGTTACCTATGACCCAGTGTCCACGAGAACTGACCTTTGTAGTAGGAAACCGTTCAGCTGGCAAACATCCAATTCTTCACTTCACAATCATATTGTAGCTGGTCATTTGGATGAGTATCTTGAACTTGTCAAGAAGCATAGCTGGTCTGTGCAGATTGAAGCGGTTCGCAGTGCCTTCAGTGTGGGATACACGTTCAGAACTCTTCGCGAAGCAATCAATGAAGGACACAAACTTTCTTTGCTGGCTCCCCCTCCTTCTCCCAAGGCGGGGGATACCTGTCCACATGATTGCCCATGCAAGCTGACTCAAGAGCCCGAGAAGAATGGAATCACCATTCCTCTATTCTCCATCTCTATGCTGCATGAGGCTCTGGTAAAGTTTATTGTCGCAGATGATCAAGTGAGTACTTTCACTACAGTATGGCGCTGGAATGCTTCTAACAGCATTATAGTCTATCAATGTTATTGAATGTCCTGAGTTCCGTTACCTTCTGCGCCTCCTCTGCGAGGATCTTCATGAAACTGACATTCCACACCGTACCAAGCTTCGTGAGCTGATCCTCGAAGTGTGGAAATTTTACTTCCAGGTTGTAAAGCAGGATCTTGCAGTAAGCACTAGGAGTCACCACGCATCATTATACTAATGAAAAACAATAGAATGCAGTGGGAAAAGTTTCATTCACTGCTGATATTTGGTTGGATGACGCATACCGCCCTTACCTAGCTATGACTGCACACTGGATTGCTCTCAAGGGTAACTCGCTCAAGATGAAGGCCTCCCTTATTGCATTCCATTACTTTCCCTCGTCTTACACTGGTGAAGCTATCACCAAGACCATTTTGGAGCTCCTTGATCGGGTGGAAGTGACCTCGAAGGTATGTGATTATTCTGTGAGGTGTTTATGGACAAACTTTATCTAGGTCAGTCACTTTACTATGGATAATGCTGTGAACAACATTACTGCCATGCGCGAGCTCTCAAGTCTTCTCGAGGACCACAAGATTCAGTTCGACCCGGTTGATCATTGTGTTCCTTGTTTCCCACACATTCTCAACATCTGCATTACTCACACGGTCAAGAATTATACAAAGGCAGACTTCACCACTGTCGCAGAAATGTGGGTTGGAGCCCTTGATAACACTGTAGTAGACAAGGCGAAATATCTTGAAGCACTTGCCAAAGATCCTGTCGCACTTGGCTGCAATATCATTCGCATTATTTGTTCATCCGGCCAGCATCACAAAGGTTTTTGCAACACTATTATTAAAGGCAATGCCAACCAGTGGTACACCGGTCACCCCACCCAAGTGCCAGTTATTGAACTTCTGCATGATGTCAGAACACGCTGGGACTTGATTTATTTCATGATCAACTGGCTTTGTGCCCTCCACATTGTATGTTTATCGTTATCTATAGCATCATTGTCCACTTACTTTCTGACCAGGCTGTTGACAGCTTCCTCTGCTTACCTCACGGTCCAAATGACGAACTTGTTCACCACAAGCTGACGCTGTGAGTCAAAGTGTGGATTTGGGTCAGAGTAATAACCCAAACACAACACCAACAAAGGACTACGAATATGTGCGAGTGGTGGTTTACCTCTGCGGTGTCCAGAGAGGATGTGCTGAGGAGGGGGGAAGGGGATCTACACCAACAAGGTGATGCAGACGATGATGCAGGATACTCCTGGGGTACAGGAGTAATAGAAGACGAAGGTCTGGACTCTTCCTAAAGCCTAGGAAGTGTCAAAGCAGGGATTGGGTTGACTGAGACTGAAACAGCAATACTACACCTAGAGATTGGTGCAGCAAAGGGGCAGAGATGCCTCTG
The DNA here is from genome assembly GCA_037178675.1 of Scleroderma bovista. NCBI lineage: Eukaryota > Fungi > Basidiomycota > Agaricomycetes > Boletales > Sclerodermataceae > Scleroderma > Scleroderma bovista. The sequence goes on along the minus strand of JAYMGJ010000005.1, from coordinate 12,974 downwards.
ATGTCCAGAGGTGAGGAAGATTGACTGGTATGAAGCCTAGACTCCGCTTGAGCCTAGTATAAAGAATAGATCTTGAATAACTTGGATAAACTTGACAATATTGAGCCTTTAGACCTTCACTGAAGCCTACAAGGACTCAAAGACTGAAGGGATACTGACTGAGAGAGTCTGAGAGAGGGATAATTTCGTGCAATTGGGTCTTTTTTCACTGGGCTGAGCCCAGGGGTTTAAATACATGGGGGGGCACAGCATTAAAGTACAAAAGAGAAGGGAGTACGCAGAATTTGTCAAGGATTGGTAAGGGATTGGTAAGAGCTTTGTAAGGGGTTTGTAAGCGATCAGTAAGCAAGGGATAAGCAGGAATGAGTAAGCATAGGGAGCATGAATAAGCTGCTGAGTAAAGGAATGAGTAAGCTGCATGACAAGATTGATTGGTAAGGGAGTGAGTCATCAGCTGAGTAATATATCAAAAATGCGAAAGGGATAGAGTAATACTGATGAAAAGAGAGCATCAGTAAGCAAGGGATGAGTCACTGCACAGCAGAAGGAGTCATTGATGCACAGCCTAAGAAGTTTGATGGGGGGCTGTGTACCATCAAGAATTTGATGGGACAACAATGGGGAAGATGTGAGATTAATAGGGGGATTGATCCGAGACAAAACAGCCACAAGAAGGATACCAGGGGTCCAGAGGTCTTTTGGGGGGTCAGCATACACTAAGGTATAGTGCATGTGTTCTAGCGCCGCTGAAGCGCAACCATGGGCTCCCTTGACGAGCTCTCTTCTGGGAAAGAATGAGAGAGGGTTCTTCTTCCTAATAGCACTATAAAGTGGGGGAATAACTGTCATGGTGCTGGGGGATGTCGTCTGAAAGTAGGGAAGCAGATAGAGTATTGAATTCGACGCATCCAGGGAAGCGAGACAAACAACAGAGGAAGATGGACATGGCAAGTATCTGGGAGGAAGGGGCCATAGGCTGAGGGCTCAGGGGACACAGAGACGACCAGAGAAGACTTCTCAAGCTTGACAATAGACCTAAGATGACCAAAGTATGTCCTTGATGCAGGACTGACAAGGAGAATGCGCTGACCGAGAACGAGAGGGACTGAGGGAGCAGGCTGGGAAAATATGTGCCAGGCAGTGCATGGGCCCTCTGGGAGAGGCTGTCCTGTGAGCAGGACATAGTGGAGATCTGCAGCAATAGCGGAGAAATGATCCAGAGAAAATACAGACTCCATAGTGAGCGATGAAGCAAATGTCTGGATTGCAGGGGGAATATCTCCATGGGAAATGAATGGATTTGCGTCGGAACTTGACAGGCAGATAGACCACGTTCTAGGCTCTCTGACGGTATAGTCACGTGCCTGATAGCTTCAGAAACAATGGAGCTATTCAAAATATTGGAATGCTGGCACTGGGCACCTAAAAATGACATTTGGGTGCTAAAAATCATTTCTTCTCTTTCTCCTTTGTTTCTCCATCAATTCTTCGGCTTCTTTGATCGTTCTGGTATGGGAGTTGGACTGCAGATGTGTGCATTCCTTTCTCATACCACAATTGACATTATTCCTTCAGTTTCTTCTGCTTCTTGGCGGTTCTCGTGCGATAGATGACTGTCTGCATTGGCATTCATCTCTCGCATCAGGATAGTCTTCTTGTGCGATAGATGGCTACGATGAGGGTCCGTCATGCTTATCCTTTGCATAAGGATCATTCAATATAGGTGTTATCTTCCATGTTCACTGTACCAAACCTGTTTGGTGCGTGACAGCGTATGGCGGTGAGTGATAATCTATCACATGTGCTCCAGGCGTTAATGCAAATTCCAGTGTGCTATATGTGGAGATAGAGTATCTTGTTGTATGCAGTGAGCTATGGTGGTATCCCTGGTATGGCTCCGTGTTGGAGGTAGTGGGTGGCCTCACAGAGGTGCCATGTCAATGAGTGGTCAGTGCACCACTGTATGTCAGAAGGGAAATGTTACTGGATGGAGTGTGGAACATAGTTGTGACATTGATGGTAGGTGTGTTGATGTTATTCGAGGGGATTTGTCAAAACCGGTTCTCCTCAACGATCTTACTAGGAGGTCCAGAGGTGCAGGGAACTAATGAGGAGGTAAGTCCAGACACTAGTAGGTGCCAGTTAGTGCGGAGAGTCAAGTCCGGGTCAAACGAACAAAGTCCGGGCACTAGAGAAGCACAGGGAGTAAGTCCGGGTTTTTGCGGAGTAAGTCCGGACCGCGGGAAAGTGGTCCGGAGTTGAGCGCAGCTTGTCCGGAGCAAAGGACATCCCAGAGGTGGGATAAGTCCTGAGAGGTCTAGCGTCGAGTCTGGGACAGAGGTGGCTTTTGCCCTCGTGCAAGTAGGAGACTTGCTAGGATCGGACATAGGACCAAGGGGACGAGATAGGACGGAGGCCGGAGTTGGCCAGAGTTCAGGAGTTCAGATGAACAGATGGATTAGGAGAGCATAATGGGTAGTACAGAGTGGGGAGTATCTTAGTCGAGATTTGATCTAAGGATCTACTAGGCCGGAGTACGGTAGTTTATATAGTAAAGAGACTAGAGGTGAGTATATACGGTGACAAGTAAACACCCTAGTCGGGACAAGGGATGGAGCAGAAGCAGACAGGAAAATAAACCAGGGACAGGAAAATAAACCGGAGCGGAAGCAGACACGGGGAACTAGAGTTACAGGGACGACGGAGGAAAAGCAGGGACAAGGGAACTAGGTTGGAAGAGGACAGGTAAGGGTCAGAGGTGGACTTAACTAATGTTAAGTCCAGAGCGATGTCCAGGACCGGAGGAAGTGCACGACCGGAGGAAGTGCAAGAGCGGAGGGAGTGTACGAGCGGAGGGAGTCACCACATTTTTGAGAGGGGTCAAGTTTCTTAAAAAATGGACTACACAAAGATGGTAAAACCACCTCAGGTGGTCATAAGGATCAAGGTCCCTGAGCTGACGGCGATGTTCAATTGAACAAAAACCTTCCAGGTCTCGACATAACTCTGCACAGTACCTGCCAAGACCTGGAAAAGAAAGGTCAATGAAAACTTGATCTTGGATACAAGTCACCTACCAAGGCCTTGACCTTTATGACCAGCTGCTATCACTGCTTTGATCCCACATCTGTGTATATGACGAAACTGCACTAACAAATTTGTATCTTGCTGTGCAATTGTGAAGATGCGCCGAAAAAGAATGTGGTGGGCTTCAGCTGACTGGGATGTTGTGAAAGCACGTGCTGACATGACAGCTGGAAAAGCTCATTAGTGATAACAATCCCACAATAGGTGTGGTCACTCACATCGCATAGATTGATGATCCCAGCTTTCAATCTCGAACTCCTGCCATCCAAGCCCATGTACCTGGTTAGGCCATATTTCACAGCCAGCTGGGGTTGACAATCAGCCGTATCTTATGGGCCAGCGGGGGTCAGGCCGGACTACAGGGTGTTGCCATGATATATGGCCTGGCCTGTGTGTGAAATTGTCACCATAATATATGGTCCAGCCTGGGGGTGGGTTGTCACCATAATAAGGGTCAGGCCAGGATGCAGGTATCACCATAGTGTATGGTCCGGCCAGGGTGTGTAGTTTAACCATAGTATACAGTCCGGCCTGGGTGTGGGTGTCACCATAGTTTATGGTCGGGCCAGGGTACCAGTGTCACCATCATATAGGGCCTGGCCTGGGTGCAGGTGTCACCATAGTTTACAGTCAGGCCAGGGTACTGGTGTCACCATAATATACAGTCCGGCCGCAGTGTAGGTGTCACCATAGTTTATGGTTGGGCCAGGGTACCGGTGTCACCATAGTGTATGGTCCAGCCAGGGTACCAGTGTCACCATAATATACAGTCTGGCCTGGGTGTGGGTGTCACCATAATGTATGGTTGGGCCAGGGTACCGGTGTCACCATAGTTTACAGTCAGGCCAGGGTACTGGTGTCACCATAATATACAGTCCAGCCTCAGTGTAGGTGTCACCATAGTTTATGGTTGGGCCAGGGTACCGGTGTCACCATAGTGTATGGTCCAGCCAGGGTACCGGTGTCACTGTAATATACACTCTGGCCTGGGTGTGGGTATCACCATAGTTTATGGTTGGGCCAGGGTACTGGTGTCACCATAGTTTACAGTCAGGCCAGAGTACTGGTGTCACCATAATATACAGTCCGGCCTCAGTGTAGGTGTCACCATAGTTTATGGTCGGGCCAGGGTACCAGTGTCACCATAGTGTACGGTCCGGCCAGGGTACCGGTGTCACTGTAATATACACTCTGGCCTGGGTGTGGGTATCACCATAGTTTATGGTTGGGCCAGGGTACTGGTGTCACCATAATATATAATCTGGCCTGGGTGTGGGTGTCACCATAGTGTACAGTCCAGCCAGGGGACCAGTGTCACCATATTGTATGGTCCGGCCAGGGTACCAGTGTCACCATAATGTACAATCCAGCCTGGGTGTGGGTATCACCATAATGTATGGTCGGGCCAGGGTACCGGTGTCACTGTAATATATAATCTGGCCTTGGTGTGGGTGTCACCATAGTTTATGGTTGGGCCAGGGTACTGGTGTCACCATAGTTTACAGTCAGGCCAGGGTACCAGTGTCACCATAGTATACGGTCTGGCCAGGGTACCGGTGTCACCATAATATACAATCCGGCCTGGGTGTGGGTGTCACCATATTTTATGGTCGGGCCAGGGTACCAGTGTCACCGTAATATATAATCCGGCCTTGGTGTGGGTGTCACCATAGTGTATGGTCAAGCTCCGCATTGGAGTTAATCTCGGTATTGATTGGTATGTATCATATAGCACTTTTTTCATCTGGTTAAACCTAGTCATAGGTTTTCGTACATACGCAGCAACATCGCTCCGTCGCATTCATCGTGTCCCACGTCATTCTCTATTTGCAACTTACCACCCAAATATCAGTGCGTCTTATTTGCATGTATCTGATACCCCATATTTGATTTACTAGCTATCGGACATCAAACCTCATGTGTACAAGCATACTCCCCGGTCCCAAGGAACAAAATCCCAATGAGATTCAACGCTTTTTACGTCCCATCATTTCGGACCTACTATGACTATGGCGAGATGGCATCACCGTCCCTACAGAATCCAGACCAGAAGGTGAGCCTGCCCTAACCCTGTAATAGATCACATGTTCATTGATTAAATCAGGTCGTTTGGTGCGCATTATCCTCGTGGCTGTCGTTTGCGATAAGCCTGCTGCCCATAAAATCGGAGGCTTTGCGTCCCACTCCCACACTAACTTCTGCACCCTTTGTTGGATAACAGTGCGTGATAAGGGAAAACCGACCACTTTTCAGGAAGGAGGTGCATCGCTCATCTCTCCCAAGTGTATCATGGCCTCACTCCCTGCAGCTTTTCGCCCTCGCACAAATGAAGAACATTGACGGCTTGGCGAAGAGTATCGACAATTACGCATGCCCACTGCTTGCAAGAACTTCATGAAGGATCATGCGACCCGTTATACTCAGCTTTCTCGTCTGCCTTACTTCAATTTAGTCGAACAGATTGTTATTGATCCAATGCACAACCTCTTCCTCGGTACGTACCGTCTTCATTTGAAGCATTAATATTGACATGCACTCACCCCTTGCAGGCCTTGTCAAAACTCACTTCTATGGCATATGGGTCCAGCACAAGATCCTTCATGCAAATCATGAACTAGACGCTCTCCATACAATGCTCGCTGATGTAACTATTTTCTTTGTTCCTTTGTGCGCTGAGCTTTGAAATTTAGTTCATCGTGCCAACATCCTGCAGCAAACTACCAATGGACATTGGCATGCCTTCAGGAGGGTCCCTCACTGCTGATCAGTGGTTACTTCTATCCACTGTGTATGGCCCAGTCGTGGTATGTACTTCCATACCTACCACCTTCCTTTCTCATCTCGCACCCGCAGATTCCCCAACTTTGGGCCTCCTGCTTGCAAACACGTAGTGGTAATGAAGTACTGACCCAGCGCATTTCAACAATTGCCCAGATTGAGGCTGATAAAGAACGTGAAGCTTCTCAGAAGGCGGATGAGCATAAAACCCTTGCAGAAGCCAAGAAACAAGGCAAAGAGGCTTATGCAGCGGCCAAGGCACAAATTACACAAGAGCAGACTGCAGCAGCGGAGGCAAAGAAGATTGAGAAGTTGAGGATTGCAGCTGAACGCCAGGCAGAGAAGGCAAGACTTGCTGCTGAGAAGAAGGCTAAACAGGCCAAGCGAAAGGTATTCACTCCCTTTCTTTCAGACTTTGGCTGAATGACCCTCGACTATCAAGGCTGCCAAATGAAAAGCGACAGTGCAGATCGTTGAAGGACTCCCTGAGGGGGAACGGCATGTACTCCCACCACCCCAACCCCACTCTCTGGCAAGCACAGATGCAGACATCGCCAACCCTGATGGCAGCCAAGACAAGTTTTCACTCCATCCGGATGACCCTAACAACTTCCTCAAGCTTTGCGCTGCACTTCGCATCCTAATTTGGTGTCACCTTACTGACTCTGACGTAGATCGCACAGAATGTCTCATCCGCTGTGCGCCTAAGTGAGGGAAGAGGTCAGAACAACCAACAACCAACACCAAATGACAGCAAAATGCAAGTGGTGGTCTTCCTTTGCATTTCTGGTATTTAATCTCCTCAGGGGGATGTGCTGCACACCTTCAGGCAGGATGCAGGAGGGAAGGGAAGGGCTTCTGATGGGGATGGAATGCGACTGGGGATGGTATTGACTCCTCTTCAGCCTACCACAGTGGTTAGGAAGAGTCCTGGGATTGAAGAGCGATGATAGATTGATGATAGGGGCGATACAGCAGTGATGGAGCAGAGGGGAAGCAAGGGGACAGGGTTCCTGCTTCAAAAATGCGATGAACAGTGATGGGATGGAGTGGACAGTGATGCTAGACTGCGCTTGAGCCTAGAGAAATGATCAGATACAAGATATATCTGATAAACAGCAATATAGGAGCTTTAGGCCAGCACTGAGTGACCTACAAGTCCAAAGACAGAGATAGAGCTTATAGACAGTGAGGGAGAGTGAATGTGGTCGCTTTATTGAGGGGGAAGCAGACACTTCCTTGCAGCCTTTGGCTGCTGGTTTATATACAGGAGGGGCTGTGGCCCTGTAAGCACAAATGACTAAGTGCTTGGTAAGAAATTGGTAGAAATTGGTAAGCGATTGATAAGCAGTGTAATCAGGCTGAGTCATCGATGGGGAAAGCCTGAACAAGCTGCTGAGCCAAGGGAAAGAGCAAAAACATAGGTAAAAAGGGGTGTATAACCAAGAATATGGAAAAATCATTGCATGGGGCCCAAAAGAGAGGGGGGGGAAGCATGGGATGAGTAGATCGAAGCTAAATGAGCATATGCGATGACATAATGCATATGAATCATAGGGGCATGAGTCATGAATTGATAAGCAGCATGATAAGCATGATTTGAAGGATGATTAGTAAGTGATTGGTAAGGGGAGTAATGGGGATTAGTAATGCCAAGAGGGGATGAATAATGCGCAGCAGAGTGAGTCAGAGTGAGCCAGAGTGACTCTGTGTGACTCAGAAAGAAGGGAAGCACAACCTATGATTGATTGAACTTTAGATCTGGAGATGAGCTTCTGAAGCAGTGCCACTGATGGGAGTGGCTGGGGGATAATAAAAGAATTGATCCGACCAGAAGAGCAGTGTCAGGGGGCCTGGAATGACAAGTAGAGTCACAGCTGGTCACAGAGTGTCACAAATCCTTTGGATTGAGCTTCTGTAGAGCAAAAACGCGAAGTTTGGTGCTCCCGAAGTGCAGTCTTCCCTTGAGCAGTAAGGGGAAGGTTCTGTACTCTATTAGGGCTCCTAAGAAGGGTTCTAGAGCACTGTTTCATTCGTGTTTGTTGCGGGATAGCAGGGAAGTGAAACGTGAATAGCGGATTCGACGTGTCCATGGAAGCGAGATGAATGATAGAGGGAGATGGATGTGACAGGACTCTGGGATGAAAGGACCATATGCAGAGGACTCAGGAGACACAGAGACGACCAGGTATGAATTTTCAAGTCTAACGATAGACTTGAGACAACCAAAGTATGTGCGCAACGCAGGACTGATGAGGAGAACGTGCTGACCAAGAACGAGAGGGACTGGGGGAGCAGGCTGGGAAGATATGTACCAAACACTACACAGGAGCTCAGGGAGAGGCTGTCCCAAGAGCAGGACATAGTTGAGGTCTGCTGCAATAGTGGAGAAACGTTCCAGAGAAAATGCAGACTCCATAGTGAGTGATGAAGTGGGTGTCTGGATTGCAGGTGGAATATCTCCGTGGGAAATAAATGGATTTACGTCGGAACTTGACAGGCAGATAGACCACGGTCTAGGCTCCATGATGGTATAGTCACATGATTGATAGCTTCAAAAATGGCGGAGCTATTCAAAATATCGGAATGCCGGCACTGGGCGCCTAAATTTGACATTTGGGCGCTAAAAATGATTCTTCCTTTTCTCCTTCATTTCTCTATCATTTCTTCTGCTTCTTTGGTTGTTCTGGTATGGGAGTTGGACTGCAGTAGGTTGCATTCCTCTCTCATACTGAAATGGTCATCAATCCTTGGATTCTTCTGCTTCTTGGCGGTTCTTGTGCGAGGGATGACTGCCAGACGATGGCATTCATCTCGCTCCAGGATAGTCATTCTTGTGTGATAGATGGCTATGACAAACTTGTATTCATTCTTCGCATAAGGATAGTCTTGACTTTGTGTGATATGGATAGCAAGGGCTGTCTGTATCCCTCAAGTTGGGACAATCTTTCAACAGATCTTGGGTGTGCATTCTTCGCATTAATTTCATCGGCTAACTTTCTCCATGTCCACAGTACCAAACACGTTTGGTGCGTGACACCGCGCATATTGCACCGAGCTGATTCCTGTATGACCCTACAGATTTGAATTCTAAATCACTAACATACTAACGGTAACACGTAGCTCTACGGATCTAGCGTCATCAAGCCCAACCACCACTATGCAACTCATGTTAGTGAATGTGTGCGAAACTTCGGGCCACTTCACGACTTCTGGACTTTCCTCTATGAATGGCTGAACAAAGTTCTCAAGTCATTCAAGACGAACAACCACGGCCAAGGCGAACTTGAGACAACATTTTTCAACGAGTTCCAGAAGACATGTCACACAAGCCGACTAGTATGTATTCTTACAAGTCCTAATTACACTATGCACTGACATTTGCAGACCTATAGCTTACTATGCTACCCAAAAGACTCACTCCCATGTGAGGTTGCAGAGATCATGCTCAAGGCCACAAACGAGGAGCGAGGAACAGTGGCAGGACTAACTGCCCTAACACAGGCTTTGGACGACGAAAATACTGATGGTATGGATGGATCAGATGCATGTGTATAGACTCATTTATGGTCAACAACAGGAACTACATCGTATGCTCTCAGCCTGCGACACCAGACAAAAAATATGTCGTCAGATACATACCACCTTCTTGCTGATACCATCCGCTTTATGTACCCTGAGACACCTGTTCACTGCCGTTCAGACGACATGGTCATCGCCAACAGCCAGCCTCTCGAGCGCACTGCGGTTTTTTTCAAGTATGTCGTCATGGATGGCAAGCGATACTATGCATCTCGGACAGTTGGCTGGAACAAGTCGTCTTTTGTGCATGTGCTCATTCCGGGGCCATCTCCGATCAACGCCTATGGAGAAATCCTTGAGCTTTTCCAGTTCAACCAAGACTTTCGCAAAACTGGCTTCCTGATGTGGTTTGCCCGAGTGCAATGGTTCAAACCCTGGGCTGGAGAACGTGAGAAAATATGGGACAACTTGTGAATGTCCCTTGTACTGTCCTGTTGTCATCACTAACCTACGGTCTAGCTCAATCGTTAATGTCCACCTATGGGAACTTGGAGAATACCAAGACCCTGAAGCACGCTTGCCAGCACTAATCGATCCAGACTGGATTAAAGGCCAACTCGCACTAACTACTGTATCTATTGGCCAGAACAGAACGAAAGCTTGGGCCACAGTGGATCTAGCAAAGGTATGTGCCGAATATCGTCCAACATGCTAAACACTAATGTACACAGTGACGATTATAACAAGACGGCAGCTGTCAAGAAACAAGCACCAGGAAGAATGTTCGCTTACTCACACCAGTCGAGAGGGCCCTGCAAAAGGCTGGGCATCGCCAACATCTCTGCCTTGCTTCTGCTCGTGCCACGCGGTGAGTTCCTTCAAGTGATCCCAATCTGTTGGGTGTAGCTCATTGTCCATCAAGCGGTTGCAGAACCCCACAAGCCATTCAGCGCCGTCAAATGTCTTGAAGTCGGGGTGTTCCTCTAACCACCATGTTGCAACCATCGACTTGGATGGAACACTTTTTCCTGACGAAGGTAACCAGTGGGATATTTTGGACAAGGGTGCATCGAAATTCTTTTTGTAACTCTTGGAAGTACTTGTCGTGTGTCGAGGCTTTTTCTTGGGGGGTTCATCCATATTGTCTATGTCTTTTCCCTTGAAGGCCTTGAAACTCAGCCAACAGAGGAAGGCGACATACTAAAGCATTCAGGTAAGCACCTCAGACTGAAACCATGACATGCTGATGCCTATACTCACATCTGGACTCCTCCACACTAGCCCGATGTTCATCTTTGCTGTGGGTGCAACGCCAGCCTTTATACAACACGTGGTTATTGTGCTTTCCGAAAGCTCAGTGTCGGGCACACATGTCTGGCCCTCCGTTGCGAAATCAGTATCGATCACCGCCATCACGTCCTTGACTGAAATACTTATACTTGCATCTCCGCAGTGATCCTTGACAGCTTGCCTACGTGTCCTTGTAAGCTATCAGAAATATGTTATTATTATTCTATTACTGATGCAGATGAACATCTTACAGCTTGACGACGTGAGCGATGCTGGCCCAAATCCAACACCTTTTCATATTTCTTTGGATTGCTCCGCATGTTGCTTTGCTTGTGCACATTCCGCCAGTAATTTTTAACGCACTTGGTTATTATTGATATACTGAAATCGTTTTCAGCAATTTCACCTACTCCGTTGTTGGCTTTTCGAAGTGCCTATGTGAAATGTAAGGATCGTTTAATTCACAAACTGCACACTGACCTCTTCATTGCGCCAGATACGGTCAACTACGGCTTTGACAAACTGGCTGTTCACCTTATCATCAATTCTTCCTGCCCACATTGGATGCCAAACTTCCTTGTTGTCAACGCATTCAAACACTTCCCCATTTTCCAGCAGGTGCACTGCACAAAGCTCTTCACTACGTTCCATCTTACTCCCGCACATCTCAACACCACACATTTCAGAAAACAGGGAATGCACAATGGGCTATTGAAGACTTCAGGTTGCAATGTTATTGGTAACGCTCTGTGATGACTGACCTTTACCAAAGGGTGATCATTGGAGGCACCCCTCAAACTTGACTTCTTAGCACCCTTTCCATTAGAACTTGCCATCGCAAGTACTGTATCTTTGAGCTCGCTTATGTCCATCTCCAGCTTGTCAAGGCATTCAAAGACCTGTGGGGTCTCTAGGTTCGTGACACGTGCTGATAGTCGCTTGACTTCGGACACTATCTGGGCTATGTGAGCATGTACAGAATCTGATTGATCCGCTGACGACCCCCTAGAATGACCTGCATGAGTTTGGGGGGAATACAAAGGTCCATGCCGGTAGTTGCCAGCTATGCTTGGACACGAAGAGGGGTCACCACCATGGTAAGGAGGACTATGTCATAGCATGGATGGGTGGGAAGGGTGAGACCCTCCCTGTCCCAGATTGGTGTGAGAGTGCTGAGCCGATTGACGTGAGTAGGGGAACAGCGGTGACTGTTCAGCACCTTTGGATTGCATGGAGTGGTGATGTGGTTGGTACCAACTTTTCCTTTGATTCCAGTGGTGATGTGTTTGGTACATATCCCTCCTCTAGAAAGGCAAGTATCAGATCAGTCCTAATGATCTATGATCGTACTCACCTGTCCGCTGTAGTCATCTGAGACATCCTTGCGCCATTCTCCAAGTCTCTCCTTCGATGAAAACGTGGCAATCTGGAATCGAAGGCGGGAGAAGACACAGATGGCTGCAGGAGGACAGGTAAGTGCTACGGTTATTGGACTTAGATGACTGCTAATCCGACACTTTCCTGTCTCGAGGACGGATCTCTATTGGCATTCCCTGAGGAGTTGGTGCCGAACACATCGCCGTTACCCATGCCAGGTTCACCGAACTCATCGAGGGGCCTCTGCGTTGACGTATATCCACCCTGGCCTCCACGAGGCCGATTATCTTGAAAACCAGACAATGGAGTGGTGCCTGCTGGGCGCCTTTGGGACCCTTGGGAGTTGTACATGGTCGCTGGGCACCAGAAAGCGGGGGGACGAGAGGGAGGGAAATTTTGGGCACTGGGTATACCAGGGATCCTGCTTCTTTCTTTGTTTCCTAGGCATATCTTAATGACATCATATTCTGTGGATAATCTTGCTTTCAGCGAAGGCGAAGCACACGCAAATCCTAACATATTGCTATGTCTGCTTAGCTACCATGGCAATAAGCAAAGTATGCTGGACAGCCTTGGGCAGATGGTCTTTATTGTATCAAAAATTAGTCTCTTCTGCACTGGAATGGTAGGATTAGGTCATATTCCTTGGTCGGAAGACCATGTCATTACACTACATAATCCTACTCTAAAGCACGCTGCAAATTAAAGTCGTTTCCGCAGTGAATTCGACTACCAGAACCTGATTCATTGGGGAGCCAACAGCAAAAATAGCTGGCAAATTGCAATGGTGGACATGATGAGTCCGCTGCCTCAGAGAGAGGTTGAACGGTACACACACAGGATGGCAAAATGCGACATATTATCCTCTGCAGTCTGCCATCACCAGAACGCTCATGCTGTCTCTTCCAGTACTCGGATTA